>VZQC01007972.1:4114614-4169746 GCA_009823505.1 Rhizomys pruinosus
GTAAAATTATTAGGTATACAGTATTTGGAACACTGCAGGAATTGTATTATTATACAGACTATATGATAATTTGTAATACCACATGTAACCAAGACCTTAAATTCCCGCTTATTTTTACAAATATTCACTCAAATATCAAATGACTGCATAGTATGTGGTGTAATTGATAATAATATGAATAACCATGCTGACTTGTTAGGGCTGTGCAGACTGTCCAACTCTGCCAAACCTTTACCATCTCATAAGTCTAGGAACGGAATCAATAATACACTAATAATACACTAAGCTCCTGATGTTATTGAAACTCAGATTCTTCATCCATTTCATTCATTACAGTTCTCTCTGCTGTTGAAAACCTACCTCAAATATCACCTTCTTATTAATCCTTTTCTAAATATTCTTTTGGTGGCAGTTAACTCTCCTAGGAAATCATTTTAGTATTCTCTAATTCTCTTCTGGCACAGTATAGAACCTAGGTCCTACAATTCAATATTCACAATAACCACAATTTTGGAATCATACTTCCACTGTGCCTGAGAGGGGCACAAAAGATGACGATAGGGCTTAGATAAATCTGTACTGAATAAATTAAAGGAAACATCCTATATAATACTCTGTGAGAACTAGAACTTAACTCAAAATTGACTGGTAGTCAATGGACTAAAAAGACCTCCAAAAAATAAATAGAAAATAAAAAATAAAAAATAAAAAAATAAAAGCACTAAGCAATGATTTGCCGGGAATGGTGGCACACACCTTCAATCCTAGCACTTGGGAGGCAGAGGCAGGCGGATCTTTGTGAGTTCAAGGCCAGCCTGATCTACAGAGCAAGTTCCAGAACAGCTGGGGCTACAGGGAGACCCTGCCTGGAAGAGAAAAAAATAAAACCTCCAAAACATATTCCCTATAACCATAGTTATAGGGACTCTAGTTCCTCGACACCCTCTTCTGACCTCCGAGGCATTCCATGACACGGGTGCACAAACCTACATGCAGACAACCATAGTTATAGGGAATATGCTTTGGAGGTTTTATTTTTTTCTTCTGTAATAAGACAATTAAATACCTTCTCAGGCTGCTGACCATCAGAGTCTGTTTCCATCTTCTCTTCTTCAGATCCTTCTACAAATGAAAGACAAAAAAAAAAAATACAGAAATGATTAAAACTAGAGCATATAAAATATATTTTAGGCAGTGTAATTAACAATCTCACAACTACAAGGTTATAAAGGAAGTGAAAGAACAAATAGTAAATAGTTTAGGATTAAACAAACAACACTTTAAAATATTAAGACTATGGGCCTGGTGTGGTTATGTACGAATTTAAGTCACACTTGGTAAGCAGAGACAGGAGAATCTCTGTGAGTTCAGGGTCAGCCTGATCTACACAGTCAGCAATATAGCAGCCAAGGCTACATAATTAAATATTGTCTCAAAAATACAAAACAGGGGCTGGAGAGATGGCTCAGTGGTTGACAGCGCCGACTGCTCTTGCAGAGGACCTGGGTTCGATTGCCAGCACCCACATGGCAGCTAAGAACCATCTTTAGCTCCAGTTCCAGGGAAATCTGATGCCCTCTTCTGACCTCCGCAGCACTGCATGACACGGGTGCATGTAGGTTGCTACATGTAGACACTACACTCATACATAATAAATAAATAAATAATAATAAAAAGAAAACAAATAGGTATCAAGATAATGGTTAACCAGGGAAGAGCAAGGCAGAGCAGACAGCAGGTTCTGTTGAGGGGATCTGGAGTGTTGTTCCTTATCTGGGTGTGGTGTGATACACCTTTAAAGGAGCACTAAGGAGGAGCTCAGTGAGTTCAAGGCCAGCCTGTTCTACATAGCTACTTCCAGACTAGATGGAGCTACAGGGAAACTCTGTCTCAAGAAGATCAGTTAATCAATCAATCAATCAATCAATCAATCAACTAAAAATTATTTAATAGGCATTTAATAATGAGTACATATTTTGAAGAAGAAACATTGCTCAGTTACATGTTTGCTGAAACCACAAAATCCTCAAATTTTGCTGGAAGGGAAAAGATGTCAACAGTCTACCACAGCATAACACAGACACAGAGGATCAATGAAGGGATGCTATAAGAAGTATATGACTATCTTAATCATAAGGATAAACGATTACATAAGCATCTCCTAAAGAGCCATGCATGGCAAGCAGAGAGAGTACCAGGTGCCCAGAACAGCATTTTAGGGGATAAAATGTATGATTATGTGGGGAGATGAGAAAAATTAGAAATTTGGAAGATAGTGTTGGAAGGGCTACAATCGTACCCTGAGCGTGCAGCTGCAGAAGTTGCTGTTCCGTTTAAAACAACATTTAAAAAAACCAAGAACATTTGCTGTTAGAACTCAGGAAAAGTGACTGGAAACCAAACATGGAGGCATGGGAAGGAAAAATTAATAATCAGCCAAGTGAGGTGACACATGGCTTTATTCCCAGCATGTGGGAGGCAAAGGCAGGTGGATAGATCTGTATGAGTTTGGGAGCGGCTAAGTCTACATATCGAATTCTAGGCCAGTTCCTCACTACAGCTAACTAGGAGCTTTAGGTACACATGAATCTCACCCAAGGCAGAAGTACATGTACCCAACAATAACATCAAAGAAATGCCAGGAAGCCTACTGTGCCAGAAGTGGCACCAGTTTTTCCATAACTGGGACAAAGACTTCCAAGGGGCAGGTTCGTCACCATATAATTGTCATCAAAAAGCTGTAGATGGCTGGGCATGGTGGCACATGCCTTTAATCCTAGCACGAGGCAGAGGCAGGCGGATCTCTGTAAGTTCAAGGCCAGCCTGGTCTACAGAGTGAGTTCCAGGACATCCAGAGCTACAGGGAGACCCTATCTCAAAAAGACACTCCCCCCCCCAAAAAAAGCTGTAGGCTGGGTGTGGTGGCCCTCACCTTTAATCCCAGCACTTGAGAAGAGGTGAGATCAAGGCCAGCCTGTTCTACATAAGCCTATTCCAACTCACCTAGGGCTACAGGGACAACCTGCCAAAACAACAAGAAAAGAAAACAAAAACAAGAAGCTAAGATGTTCACTAGCCAGGTCTAGGGAAGAAAGCAGATTCTAGTACTCGGATATCCACAAGGTTATAAAGTTATAAATAAGTCAGTGACAAATCTTGGCTACAAGAACAGGATAAGATCCTCTGTGGTATAATTTTTTTTTACCCCAATTTTGTTCCAAGAAACTGTCAAAAGTAGTTGGCTCATAACATAGACCAAGAAAATTTATTAAGACTGAGAGCAGATAAGGGGATGTTAGCCTTGTCAGAGTGTAGACTGCCATTGTTAGACAATCTGGGATGTATTATGGAGGCCAGTGCAGGGGGATCAAGACAGGGCACATGCTTACTGGACTTCATTTTGGGGGACCATGGGAGGGAAAGACCCCAATGTGGAGCAAAAGTACAGGATTGATGGTTGGGGCTGCCAAGGAGGAACCTTCCAGCACTTCCTTAAGGAAAACATGACATCTTTTAAGGAAGAAAAAAGAAATCATCCAATTCAAGGGATATATGTATGTATGTATATATTTATGTATATATATATATAACTATGTATATATATCTATATATAATGTAGCAATACAACTTGGAGAGAACAACAGAAAAGAACTGAAAAAACTCTGGAAAGATGCAAGACATGTATGGTAGAGTGCAAGGACTTGGGTGGGATGGGGGCATGGAAAGGGAAGCAACTCTAGATTTGATTGAGAAATAATGTATGACCTATGGAAAAAGTTTAATAATAATAATAATAAAATGGAAAAAAGAAACTGAGATGATGAACATTTAAGCCTATTAGTTTAGATGAGTCTACCATACAACAAAATACACCTAAGAGACAATCATATTTAGCTTTTTTTTTTCCTATACTGGAGATTGGGGCCCCACACATGTTAAGCGAGTACCCCACCCCTAGCTACCTCCCTAGCCTCATGTTCAGGTTTTTAAGGAAAAAAGGAGAAAATGATAGATTATAGTTGAGGACCAACATCACAGAATACTGAGGGGTAGAGTAAGAATGTTAACAGGCCAAATACCAAACACAACAGTAGGAATGTAGTTCAATGTGGATGGCAACAGGTAGTGGCAGGGACTGGCAGAAGCGCATATGTATCAAGTGCCAGATGGAAAATGTCTTAGGGAATGTTTTCTGAAGCAGGCGAGTCAAGGGGCAAGAGGGCGGGAAGGACTGCACGGAGAGAGCTCTACTGCAGCCGAGAGAACAGCATTTCCTGAGCAAGTTGTGTTTCTAGCCAGCTGTGAGATCCTGGACAAGCCCTTTGTCTCTGAGACTTCTGTTCTCTAATCTAAACACTGAGGAGTTACATAAGATGGAGCATCTTCTTTACACTATGCCAGATGTGCAGCAGTGGTTTGATGAATTACTGCAACATTTTAGTGATCTTGACGGCTAGAGGTATTGATAAAGCATCTTCTCGCTCTGGAAAACAAATGAGTTCATGATGTGCCGTTATCACTTATGCCTTAATTGTTTACTTACTATTTCATCAGGCATAGGGCTAGCATATAGGCTTTAGGCATGGAAAGAGATTTTAAAAGTCAATGGAGGGGATGGAGAGATGGCTCAGCAGTTCAGAGAGAGCACTAGCTGCTCCTTCAGAGGCCCTGAGTTTGATCCTAGCACTCACACGGCAGCTAACGAGCATCTGTTACTCTGGTCCCAGGATATCCAACACCCTCTTCTGTCCTCCATGGGTACTGCATGTGCCTGCTGCACGTACATGTATGCAGGCAAAACACTCATACGCACAAAATAAATAAATAAATGGTGTTTAAAATGTCAATGGAGTGCAATACCTTTCCTTAGGAAGCATGTAACACAGTACTAATTCTGTCTAGTCTGGCACAATCGCAATGCTGCCTTCTAGAGCTTGAAATGCCCTCTTCCCTCCGTCCACATCAGAAACCATTAGTTAGCTTCCAGGTTCTTCATTCTTGACCTTTTATCTTCACAGTGTGACTTTGGGGAGAAAGGGCGCCTGGCACCCAGGGACCTTCCTGAGCATTACTACTTTTTTCTTTCTTATTTTTTTATTGAGCTTTTGTGCATTTCATACAATATTTTTTTATCAAATTTATGCCCATTCCCAAATACATACCCCCCAGAACTCATGCATTCTGCCATACATGTTAAGTCCAGTTTTGCATCTTTTCTCAATCTTTTTTAACTTTTTCCATGTAGAAGTTTACTGTTTTGGTAAGTTCTTTGAGCAAGTTTTTCCTCCCCTTTAATTTTATATTACTCCAAAATGTGCATATATGCATTCTTTTTTTTTTTTTATGTGTGTACTGTATGCATGTAGGTTGGTGCACCCGTGTTGTGCAATGCTGTGGAGATCAGAAGAGGGTGTAGGATTCCCCTAGAACTGGAGTTAAAGACGGTTCTTAGCCTCCATGTGGGTGCTGGGAATCGAACCCAGGTCCTCTGCAAGAGCAGTCGGTGCTCTTAACCGCTGAGCCTTCTCTCCAGCCACATATACCAAAATTGCAAATTCTGAAGATAAACTATAGGTTAATTCCAGAACACATTTAGAGATTCACATTTTAACAGTAAAGTTGCATTCAGGTAAAAAGGAATATAACTTTACATTCCTGAATTACATAGCAAGTTGATGTATGTTTTAATGTACTTTTAAGGAAGAGATTTATTCTTTCTCATAAATCTTAGAACTCAGGAAAATAGAGACATAAACTTCAAGCTGTATCTATAGTATTATCACTCAATGTGATATTATGTTTACTCACAACTTACAGATCTTGACTTACATATAAGGATTTGGTGCTAGGATCCACATATGAGGAACACCATACATTGTTTTTCTGAGACTGTGTTACCTCACTAATTTTAACAACCAGGGGGCTCACTGTCTCTCTTTTGTGGACCTCACATATCTATTAAAAACACCTAAGACTCCTTTATCCCTTCCTGTTGTATCACAATGGCTGCTCAATCAATTACAAATTCACTTGGGCACAAATTCATCATTCTAAGTTACAAGATGTATATAAATTGCTTACAAAAATTAAGTGCCTCTCTGGTGGCAAAGCCATGTTAGAGACTTAAAATGGACGTTACAGGCCTTCTTTTCATTGATATTAAGTTTCTATCTTACCCCTATCTGAACCAAGAAGTTTCTTTTTTGCCTAAGAGGCAGATTTCTGAAATAATCAAATATAGTTTTCTATGTATGCTATTATTATTTCTAAGTGTTTCTGACCATATCCGAGGCTGTACCAACTTCCCTCTTTTTTATTTTCTCAAAGTACAGTGTGACAGAAACAAAATAATTAGCCTAGTATTCTATTATGCTATTATATAATGGCAGAACGTAGCAGTACTTTTTATAGACCAATATTAACATATGCAACCTCAGGTAACAAATATGTATTCTCATCTCAAATAACTTACCCAGCAAATGAGCAACTGAAATATTGTTATGAGCTGACAAATGGTACCTTATCCAAAAACCACTTAGCATCATTGCATCATTGCAATATAAAGCCAATTAAGAAGAATATTCCCCAGCACCCACATGGCGGCTGACAACCGTCTGTAACTCCAATTTCAGGAGAACTCCAGTTCCAGGGGAATCCGACACCCTCTTCTGACCTCCGTGGCATTGCATGACACGGGTGCACAAACCTACATGCAGACAGTACACTCATACACATAAAAAATAAATAAATAAAATTAAAAAAGAAGAATATTAAGCCAATAAGATGACCCAGTACTTGAAACACTTGTCTGCAAGAATGGAGGCCTGAGTTTGGATCCCCAGAATCCACCTAAAAATGCCAGTGTGAGTTATGTCTTGTAATGCCAGAGCTGGGAAGGCAGAGACAGGAAGATCCCTGGGACTCACTGGTCAAATAGTCTTCCTAAGGATGTCATCTGCAGTGGTGCTCCAGCTTCCACACACATGTACACACATGTGCATCAGCATGCAGGAACACTGGCCCATACACACACATAAAAATATAAGAAATAGGAAGAAAACCATTCCCCTTGGCTCTCCTAAAAATTGGCATTGCTCTTTATACATCCTAGCTTCTGTCTAGCTTTTTATGACATCTTAAGCTGGAGACCATAATGAAGATGGCTATTCAAAGCAGTGACAGGAAATGATGGATAGCCCTTTCTCATACTAATTTAACTAGAGGGTGGCAAGTCTGGGAAGAAATGAAAGTGGCATTTACAGATGAGAAGATAATCTCGGGCCCCTTTTCTTTTGCATGAGGCCTGGTGGGAGGTTAGGGTGGATGGATGGGGGAGAGTCTAAATTTGATTAGAAACCATTTTATGAAATGTACAAAAGCTCAATAACAGTTATTTAAATAAAGTAAATTTTTAAAATCACATTGAAATATCCCATTTTGGATGAAAAGATATGACTTCAGAAATATTCTTTTTTATGTAAGCTTTTGCAATTATTTTAAAGTTAATTTTTATTGAGTGCATTTCATGTAACATTTCTTAATCAAATTTAGACTCATTCCCCCATCTATGCCCACCCCTTACTCTCCACCTGGATCTAAACCTGAAAGTAAGCAGATTCAATTCTAACCGGTACCATTATGATATTCAATTCTAACTGGTATCATTATGATATTCTTATTAGTCTTGCAGACTGTTTTGTTTTACTTTAACTTTTATGAAACATTTTTATTGGTGTTGTGTGTGTGTTTCATACATCATTTCTCAGTCCAATTTAGACTCATTCCCCTTTCCACGCCCCCATCCCACCCCATTTCATGCATTCTGCCATACATGTCTTGCATCTTTTTCTCAGTCTTTTTAAAGTTTTTTTCTGCAGAGGTTTATTGTTTGGGGCAGAAGTTAACTGCTTCAGTCAGTTCTTTGACCCAGTCCTTATGTTGTTGTTGTTGTTCCCTCCCATTTGAATATATAGGTATTTTTGGAGCATTTTACTTTTATTAGAGCATATACTGTCTTTGTGAAGAAGTGGAGCCTCTGGACTCTATGTTCTTCCAAGTAAGTGTCCCTTGTCTGTATGCAGGAAAAGGGTCTGTTTTGGAGATACACCAGAGAAATGACAAAATTAATTCATGAGGTATAATATTTGGCCACAATGTACACAGAGTCAGGAGGAAAGATGCAAGAAAGCTTAGTGTAACTGACTTCAAAAGGTTTAAGAAGACAGATAAACTGTGTGCAGGAAAAAGGCAACATGGTGTTACTAGAAAACAAGAACTTTGAAATTGCTTTAAAAGATTTGATGTAGGTCTCTGGATTTCATAGAAATCTTGCAAGTTATTTTTCATAAAATAAGTTCCCTGAGGGCAGGAAGGGAACATTATGCTTCTCTTAATTTTTTTCAAGTATAGTGTCCTTTATAGGAAAGGATAAATTAAAAAAAAATAAGGAGCCAAAATTTATTCATCACAGGTTTTCAGCTATGAACTTAACATAGACTATCCAATTAATCCCATAGCCCTTTGAACAGATATTATTGCAAGCCCAATCTTATAGCCTGAAAGTGATAAAATGATATGCCCAAGTACACATAGCTACGCGTCTGAGTCCAGATGGCGACTCCAGCAGCAGCACCACTCCTGTCCCTACAGCGAATGATAGCTAATCCTGAGTGCTGGGATTAAAGGCGTGTACCACCAGGCCTGGCTCAAAAATAGATATTTTCAATAGTTTACATTTTTGTGTAAAAAGCCTGTTGACTTCTTAAGAAGCAGCGAATGGTCTCCCTCATTTGTGGATGCTAACACCAAATCCCCAGATGAAAGACAAGCTGAACAACATTATTGTTATATTTCTGTCTATCTGAAAGCAACTATGTCGTCATAAGGTAAATCTCTTAATGGCCTCTAGAATTGATCTACCACTTACTTTCATACTCTGTAATTACTGTATATGAGTGGAAAGTATGTATTCATATTTTAGAGTAATTTAAAATTAAAGGAGGAAAATGTGAATTCCTAAACATAAAAAAAGACTGAGAGAAAAATGCAGGATAGTTATGGCAGAGTGCATGATCTGGGGTGGGGGGTAGGGAGAGGGGAATATGTCTAAACTGAACTGAGAAATGATGTCTGAAGTACACAAAGCATCAATAAAAGCATTATTTAAAAAAACTGAACACTAGAGATTGCTCATTGTGTTGTGATATGAGGCGTGTTGGTGCCCATGCAAAAGCAACAGGCTCCAGTTTTCCGACTCAGTTTAACATTTCCTGAGCATCGTCAAATGTCAACCCCGTGTAAATACTTGAAAGCGCTGAAAGAGAGAGCGCGGGGCTCTGGAGGGAGGAGCTGTGCTCGCTCCCTATGTGCTTCTGAGAACTTCTTTCATTCTTTCTCTATTTCCTTCTATTCTCATAATCTTCCTTGTGCCTCTTCTTGCTAACAAAACCCTTAAGTTTCTTATCTTTTTTTTTTATTGATGCTTTGTGTATTTCATACATCATTTTCCAATTCAGTTCAGGCATATATCCCCTTCCCTTCCCCCCACCCCACCCCTATCCATCCCAGATCATGCATTCTGCCCTAACTTTTCTGCATCCTTCTCTGTTTTTTTGTTTTGTTTTGTTTTCATTTTTTTAACAATAAGTGATAATCTGTGAGTACAAGTATCCTTCATGTAAAACCAATTTGCAAGCAGTTGTGCCCAAACCCACACAGCTCATGGGTCCCACCATCTAGCAGGGGGGCGCTTGTATATTCAATCAAGTTGATCAAATGAGTGTCCAGTCTATATTGTTGTAGTTTCACCATTCACCCCAATCACAGCCCTTACATTCTACCGTGCCCCTCTTCCGCAGATTGTTCCCTAGGCTTAGAAAAGGGGCACAGGTGGATGAAAAGCAAAACAGTCTACTTTCTCTGGAGCTGTTGTCTTGGTCTCTAGTCAATTCTGGCTGTTTTCTTTCACGGGCTGCCAGCTTGTCCAGGCATAACCTTTCGATCCTACTAATGAAGCACATGCAATCAGATATATAAGTATTTAAACAGTATAATATATAGCCTTTTGATATCTTTTAACCTTCTGTCCCTTCCCCGATGTGGCCAGGAGACTCCTTCTGGACTTGATGAGCACTGGACATCCTGTTTTATTGCTCTTTTACTGAGATTCCCTGGTCACATCAATACCACTTGGTTTTAAGTCACCCTTATTTTCTTCCCTTAAAATATTATAAATGTTTCAGTTAATGAAAATCCTTGACTTTCCGTTATTTGAAAAGTGTCCTACATCAGTATTCTCTCATATCAGCAATAGTTGCTTCTGAGTTACTTCTAGGGACATCTAAGGTGCTTTTCTGCACAGGGTAAAAAGAGGTTGCAAGAATTCAAGTCAACATCACTGGGATTCTGACATATATCTTTCCAACCTTGTATCATTTAACACATCAGAAATAAATGGGAGAACGAACACCTTTCAATTTATTTGAGGAGACAAGGTCAATACAACCCAGTGGTTTCCATCTCATTCTTTTCTATCGTAGTCTAGTTTAAGTAATACTATGATGACAGCAACAATAACTCAGTTGTAAGCATTTAGGCATGACAGTGATACCATCCCCCCAAAACAAAAACTTAGAAAGGAAGGTCAAGTTGAACACAAAGTATTAAATGAATCAAAGCATCGATAATTATAAAACTCTAAGGTTTCTAATATGATACTATATTACTCTATCCAAATAAGAAAAAAATGTGAGCCACTGGCCAGCCATAGAAACAGCCCCAGGGGCAACTGTTTACAGAAAAATGAGTAGAATGAATTTTAGCCTGTAGTTTTCATTCACCTAGCATTTTTTAAAAATAAAATATTATTAGAATCCAAAGCAATAGTGATATAAGTGGTATAAATTTTTCTCTCTCATTTGAAAGAATCTTGGAGGTAGACAGCCCAGGCATACATGAGAGAATAATGACTTCATAAGGGGCTGAGGCTTTCCAGATTTGCTCTACCATATTGGCTTTACCACACTTAGTGAATAGCCTTTCCCTGTGGTCCAAGATGGCTGTTACAGCTCAATCCACGTCTGGTTGTTATGGAGGTCAGTGAAGAAAGGAAAGAAAGAATGCAATTCTTTTCTTTCAAGAGTTCCTTTTACAGTACCTCACTGCGCTCTGGCAACAGCATTGCTGCATGGCATACACATCTGCAGGGGAGGCTAGAGAATAGAGCTGCTTAGTCATGCGACAATGTATCTAACAAAAGGAAAAGAGGGGGGACATAGGCAAACAGCTACCCTTCATTCTGAGGAGTTAACACAAGACCTGACACTTCCATGAGAGAGGAAGTTAACACAAGACCCTATGCTTCCATGAGAGAAGTCCTGACAACTCTGGAGGGGGAAGCTTACAGTAAGAGTTAGGGAAAGGACTCTGGATCTTTGGAAATGGTCTGTGTCTTTAGAATCAAAAATATCTAGGTCACTGACAAATTGATTGAGGAAGAGAATGCTACATCATGAAGTTGAATCACTGATACCCTAGATTTCATAGTGGGTCACAGTAATAAGGACAAATTAGAGTAATTCCAGTCCTCCTAAAAAGAGTCCCTGTGATTGGACAAGAATTGACAAAGCATTTCGGCCTGAGATCATCAGGCATATATTGCACCTAAGTCCACTTGTTATAAACAATGCCCACACAGTAGACTTCTGATTCCACATCCACCATCAACAGAGTAGCTCCGGTTCCTGAGTCTCACTCCCCGTCCCCTGATCTCCACAGGAGCTTTTCCCAACTATTATTTTAAGTGCTTGGGTTTTAAGAAGATTATTTAGGCTTGTCAAGAACAGAGACATAATTTGATGTAGATAAATCTTAAATTCCCTCAAAGTAAACATATCAGTCAAGTAATATAAGATTTGATTCTTGTCTTCCAAGAAAAATATTCAGAGAAGTCTCTCTTAACCTTTGTTTTCAATAAAATAAGAGGCTCAACAGTTTTCCATTCTACTTCCCCTGGATTCCATGCAGAGGCTGACGAGGGTGCACACATCTGCAGAGAGAAGAAAGAGAACAGCTGCGGGAGTTGTCTATTTCCAGCAGTTGCTCTCTGTAAGCTCTGACATTCTGAGTTGCTCATCGTCTAGAAAGTTCAGCTGTTTAAAGATGAATATGGATTCCCTAGAGATCAGCATGGCTGTTAATAAAATAATGGCCTATAAAGTCCAGTAGTGTCTCAGAGGCTCTCTCTCTCTCTCTCTCTCTCTCTCTCTCTCTCTCTCACACACACACACACACAGAGAGAGAACCAAGTAATTTGCTTTTAACATATTTCTAATACATATGTAAAACTTGGCATGGCAGATTGTATACACTAAGTTAAAATAAGGAATTAAAAAGATAATGGTGTATAAATAAATGCCAGAAAAAATTCAGAGACCTGTGCAACAAAAGAAAACATAGTAGCGATCTAGGAGTGTGGATTAAATGAATTACATATGATAATGAATCATTAATTATTATTGAGCACATGTTAGTCAATACACTAAGCATTTTATTTAATCTTACCTCATATAAAGACAATAACTTTAACGGGGAGGCACTACTTGTATACTTGATGTGTGTAAAGAAACTGAGCATTAGACAGATTGAATTTCTTGCCAGTGTTGGAGAAGTAGTAAATACAGAGGTGGACTCAAATCAAATCTTCCTGACTCTGACAACAACTTATACATAGGTGGTGCTAACACACGTAACAGAAGGAAGAAAAGAGGAGGTGAAGAAAAGAGGAGGTGAAGAAAATGTAAACAAGTTATACAAATGGAGAAAGTTCACATTACTACCATATTACATTTCTGTCATACTTCACCTATAGCAATGTTAATTTAAGAAAAAAAAAACTTTAAAGACATAGATTTTTAGAGTTGGGAAGTATGGCTCCCATTACTTCAAGCTAGATGATGACCTTGATGAGTTGGACAAGAACCTAATTTTCAATATATTAAAGTGGGATAAACATTAGCTTTACAGAATAGATGTGAAGAGAGGTACTATGAATAAATTAAAAACATATAGCAAGTATAGAAAACAAAAAAAATGTATTATCATTGTTCTAAGAAGAGAGTAACTAGGATATTGATTGTTTTGCAAGAATTAGCATATGGAAATTTATACTTTCTATGAGTGTTTTAGTTACTACTTTACATTGTGTCAGAAATTACAATTCTTTTTTTTTTTTTTTTTGGCTGTGCAGTAAACCATAATTTTTTTAATTAATTTTATTTATTTCCGTATGTGTATGAATGTACTGTCTGCATGCAAGTCTGTGCACCCGTGTCGTGCAACGCCGCGGAGGTCAGAAGAGGGTGTCAGATTCCCCTGGAATTGGAGTTCTCCTGGAATTGGAGTTTCAGACGGTTCTCAGCTGCCATGTGGGTGCTGGGGATCGAACCCGGGTCCTCTGTAAGAGCGGTCGGCGCTCTTAACCGCTAGCCCAGAAATTACAATTCTTAAGTTTAAAGCAGAACTCTTCTGAGGCAAACGAAATATATCTCACAAATCTAATAATTTCACATTCCTCACCGAACTGAGAGGGATTCTCTCCAATCTCTTGTCAAAATTATCTCTGGGGGAAAAAAGCCAGCGGGAAAGGAGTCCCGGCGGCTGCTGCCGTCCTGCCGAGTGCAAACACCAATGTCTTTTCAGAGGTCTAACCCATAAAGAAAGTGCGTGATCTGTCTCGACTGACAGCATGTATCTGGATTACAAAGCATCAAAGCCCTGTTTGTGCCCAAGATACTTTGTGAAATGATACTAATGTGTTCAGTGATCTATATTTGAGAGGTTGCATTTCTGTGGTGATAAATTCCAGCAAGCGTCACTAGTAAGGTTCATTTTTAGCATGTAAACGTTGTATGCATTTGAAAAGGCATCCATTATTCATATCTTCAGAGGCCTTTATAGTCTGAAAAAGATTCACAGAGGAATTGTAGGGGGGAGGCCTTCATCTAGATAAGACTCCTGTGAAGAAGACATTGCAGTAGAAACACAGGAAAGCTGATGATCATGTCCGTCTTACTTTTTGCAAATGAGAGCCAGAAAATAAGACTAAAAAATAAAAATCCTCCATCTCTTTTCCCTCCTCGTTCTATTGCCATTTGGAGCGTCTACGTGCTTCCACAAGCTTGTTCAGGAATATCCTTGCTTCAGATTCTGTCAAACAAGAGCTGCAGTTACGACTTCTACCATGTGCTCAGGGTCTTTTCTGCTGGATTGTATACGTCAAACCTGAAAACTAGAAGGCTGATCCACCAGAGTACTTCCAGCTGGCACCAGAGTGGTAGGAAAAGGCTTGAACCAGCACCGAATCTCAGACAAAGTCACTCCATTTTCCATTCTTCTGAATTCTGATTTGTTAGGAAGCATGCCTCGGGGCCATGCCGCCGCATCATCAGTACATCTCTGACACTTGCTAAGCTTTCTTATTGCAAGGATTCATCATCAGAGCCAAGGAACAGGCAACGCTACCTTGATGTCATTCAATAACACCATTTTATTTATACTATCTTTATTTTTAGTTACCATCTATTCATGGTGAGTGAACTACTATTCCATTTATAGAAGTACAATATGATTTTACTTTCTAAATCCGTTTTAACTATTCAAGTTAAAAATATGGATAAAATACAAAGTGCTATGGAAAAAGGAAATATGTGAACATGGGCTGGTTAAATTTGGTAAATAGTGCTAAGTATATACTCCCCAAACAGAAGTTTTTAAATGTATTATTCTGTGACTTAGAGATGGAGCTCCTTTTTCCCTCCTTTGTAGTCCCATGGTGATCCTTGTACCTCAACGTATTACCAGTTAATTTTCTCTAAATTGTGGTTGTTCGAGTGTATCTCTCGAGTGTGAGGTTCTATAAGTCAGAGACCTTGTCTTCTTTGGAAGATCTCCTTCATTTTGCACAGAATGTATTCTCTATAAATGTTTGTTGAACTGGAAACAAGGGTCACTTCAGTAAAGTTCTGATTTCTCTCCCAGCTCCAATAATATCTTAATATGTCTGCAGACTATCTCTAATTAATGTCTCGCTATATGCACAAGCCAGGTGTTTCATGTCCTCTTCCAAATCAGCCACACTCCCCGGTTTCTTTCTCTCTTAATAAGGGTAAATCATTCCATTAGATGATCACAAACCTTGAATTCATCTTTAGATTCTCTTGAGCCCATTATGTAAGTCCTATCAAGTACTATTTATTCTTTCTTTCTTTAACAAGAACTGTGTCCTACATGCATGCACATACATCACAAATGTCTGTGTGTCTATGTCGATCTGTGTGGCTAATGACCGAACCCAGGGCCTTACACATGTGCAGCAATCACTCTACCCCAAACCTTTTTCCTAATATCCCTGACTACTCCCCCCATGTTCATTTTCTAGGGCACTTACAACTGCATGTACAGACTATTGCAATATCTCTGTCCAAAGATCTTCCCTATCTTATTCATGCCTACAAAAATGGTCTTCCTAAAATATTACCTTTATCACATAATTCTCCTCATCAAAAAAAGTAAGTGCTGGAGAGATGGCCTATGGGTTAAGAGCGCCGACCGCTCTTACAGAGGACCCGGGTTCGATCACCAGCACCCACATGGCGGCTGAGAACCGTCTGAAACTCCAATTCCAGGAGAACTCCAGTTCCAGGGGAATCCGAGACCCTCTTCTGACCTCCGCGGCGTTGCACGACACGGGTGCACAGACTTGCATGCAGACATTACATTCATACACATACGGAAACAAAATTAATTAAAAAATTTTAAAAAAGTATTTAACAGAGGAGTCTTTTTTTTCCTTTTTTCCCCTTTATTTGTTAATTTTTTTATTAAGGGATTCTACAATATAATAGCACAGTTGTTTTCAGATAACATCGACGTTGCTCAGTTTGCCATACAATTAGGTAATTGGTGCATTTTTTTAAAGTGAGCCAAATTATTAAGCATAAGCAGCTTGCTATTTTTGTAACATGATTGGCTTGAACACAATCAAGTACAGTAGCAACTGATCTCCCCTTCTTCCTAGATGAGTGAACAAATGATTAGATATTGATGCCACCATCCTTGAGCATATTCAAATGAGCAACATGTGGTCACTGCTTTTGTCTGAAATGATGCTGTGTTTTGACTGTGGCTGGCAGCATTGAAGCTGGGTGTCTCCTTCCTTGGAGCTCCCTCCATTCAATCAAGACGGCTTTGGTGAAGTGCTAGTGATGTTGAGTCTTGCTTCCCTCCATCCAGTCATCTTTGTATGATTCTAGTGGTTATGGAGTTTTTTTTTTAAGGGTAATTTTTTTTCCTTGTGTCTCCCCCCCAACTCCCATGGTTTTCTTTTTTATTGTTTTGTCTGTTTTTAATAACTGTTTTTAGCTGATGTTCATGAAGACAATGAATACTTAGAACTGTGTCACTAATAAAAGGAAATCTTAAATAAGAGTACATTTCTTTACAGATCTGTATCATACTATCCTTTGGGCCCTCTGCTAGAAAAAGTAGAATCAAGTCTCAAATAATGCCTTTTAAATTGTATCCTTTAGTATTATAGATGTAGGACAGTACTGCATCATACCTCTGTGAATGTAAAATAACTTGTACCTGCTTTACAATGTGCAGTAGTGACTGCTTTATCAGAGATGTTTCTTTATAATGATGTGACTCAGAATATTTTCTTTCCAGATGATGATTGAGAAGCTAATAACAAAGAAAAAGGTGCCAGGTACCACAACAGTAACAGAACTGCGGTGTTTTCTGGGATTTTGTTTTTTACTTTATTTTTTAATGCAGTGTGCTGGGTATCTCTACAATTTTGTTCAAATGACTGCAGGACCTGGAGAAGCTGTTGCTGATCTGATGCATCACTTACTGCTATTATTGGCTTTTTATATAACTATATATAGTTTATATAGTTATATATATATATATATATATAATTTGAATTTTTGAAAACTTTAGCTGTGCTGTCAAATTGGGGAAAAAGTATCCCAGTTTACCATGTTGAGTTGCCATTGTACAGAAATTAACAGCCATATTGGTCTAGAAATGTTAAACTTCATTTTTTTACATTTGTAAAGGTGTATATTAGTCACTTTTCTGTTGCTGTGATAAAACCACCATGACCAAGGGAACTTATAAAAGGAAGAGTTTATTTGACCTTACGATTGACAATTCCAGGGAATTAGTGTCCAATGTGGCGGGAGGCATGGTGGCTGGAGCAGAAAGCCGAAATTCACATCCTCCAGTGAGCACAGGAAGTGGAGAGAGAGACTGGAGACTGTAAGGCTTGTTGAACTCACTAAGCCCGCCCCCAATGACATAGTTCCTCCAGCATGGCCACACCTTCTAAGATCTCCCAGAACAGTGCCACCAACTGGGACAAAATGTCTGAATACTTAAAGCCTATGGGGGACACTCTCATTCAAACCACCACAAGGTGTAACACACTGTATTAAATATGCAAGGTCTTATCTATGTGGGTTTGATTACAGAAACTAATAAAGTATTCCCTCAATAAAAAAGTATTTAACCAATAATGTCAAAAGAAAAAAAGTGGCAAAAAAAGAGAAAAAAGTGGCAACTTTATATCAATTTCTCTATAATCTACTGAGTTCACTTAATAGTACCTCTGGGTATGTGTGCTTCAGGCAGACCACTTGGGATTGGATAACCTACCAGGGAGCCCTGAAGAAAATTGGTTGTCTCTCCTTCAACAGACATTGGTTGCCCGTAGTGCTTCCTTTAGAGGTGGAAGCTAGTGAAAACTCCCCATCCATATTAGCATGTTCGCTGCTATCATCATGTAAGTCCTGTTTATGCAATCATACTGTTAAGATTTCGTAGACCCAGCTTCCCTGCCATATCTACAAGACATTGCCCAGCAGCAAGTACCAGTCCTCTGGCTCTCACAAACTTTCAGCCCACTCTTCTGTGATGTTCTCTGACCCTTGGAACAATAATAGATGAGGTCACGATATTGCAAGAGAGTGTGGGAGGACATGGGAAGAATTGGAGTGGGAAGAAGAAGGGGTGGAAACAATGTTAATACAGTATTCATGTATAAAATTCTATATATATATTTTTTTGTCTTTTCGAGACAGGGTCTCCCTGTAGTCGCAGCTGTCCTGGAACTCACTCTGTAGACCAGGCTAGCCTTGAACTCACAAAGATCCACCTGCCTCTGCCTTCCGAGTGCTAGGATTCAAGGCGTGTGCCACCATTCCCGGCTCTCTTTATATATATATTTTTGTTGTTGTTGTTGTTGTTGTTCGGCTTGCCTTTCATCTGGGGATTTGTACCTGACACCAAATCCCCAGATGAAAGGCAAGCCGAACAAAATTATTGTTATATTTCTGTTTATCTGAAAGCAACTATGTTGTTACAATGTAAATCTCTTAACCAGCTCTAGAATCAATTCACCACTTACTTTCAGACTCTGTAATTACTGTATATGAGTGGAAATTATGTATTCATATTTTAGAGTAATATAAAATTAAAGGAGGAAAATGTGAATTCCTAAACATAAAATAAGATGGAGCAAAAGATGCAGGACATTTATGTCAGAATGCATGATCTGGGGTGGGGTGGGAGGAAGGGAAAGGGGAAAGGGGAATATGTCTAAACTGAACTGAGAAATGTCTGAAATACACAAGACATCAATAAAAGCATTATAAAAATTGTAACTGAAAAAGAACTCCATAAACCTCTTATAAGTCAAGATACTTTGGGAACTATTTATAAAAAGACCATGAAAAGCATAAGGAGCACTAGACTCCACTGCGAGAAACAGGGTCCATACGTCACTTTCTGCTATGTTCTAACTATATATAAAGTCATGTAAATTCTGTGAATCTCAACATTACTCTATATAGGCTATAATGATAAATAGTATGTTCAAATTATTAATGTAAATATAAATTGAGTAAAAACAAGTTAGCCAGTGACTACTTAGATGATCATTCAAACATAAAGACTGAGTTCATATTCTCAGCACCCACAGACTCATATCTGTAACCTAGTGTGGCAGACAGGGCAGAGACAGACTGATCCTTGGAGCTCTCTGTCCCTGCCAGCCAGTCTACAAACTGTTGGGCTCTGGGTTCAGTGAGAGACCCTGTCTCAAAAAATAGGGTAGAGAGCAAGAGAGGAAGGTGCCTGAATGGGACTGCTAGCCTCCACACCCACGCTGCACATGCCTACACTCACATGTGCACATACAAGCAGAGGAAAAATGTTAAGGGTTAACCTGTATGGCAGAAATGGCATTTGATCAAGTTGATGTGAATCCAAACAGAGGTTATCTCCCACCTCCAAATCTTGGTAATGCTCTAATTGGTCTCTATTTGCTTATATTCTTCTTCTGTACTCACAAACATCATCCGGTTCTCTTCAAAAGCTACCCACCCTGTGAAGTCTATATGAAAGCGTGGCTAAAACAGCGTGCGCCTTCTAAGCACTGGCTACTTGATTAGCTGTCTTATAGTGGAATCTCTTCCCACGTTGGCACTGCATGTTTCTAGAAGCCTGCTATTCTGCATTGTTCTTCATAGTCGTTCGTTCTTTCACTGGACATCCTCTTTACTGAATTATAATGAGTTCTAAAGGATGAGCAGAAGTTGTCTAGGTAAAGAGGAGTAATGAAGTTTCAAACAAGAGAGGCGGCTTGTGTGAAGATCCTGAAGCCCAGAAGAACTCAGTAAATTAAAAGAACTGAAATAAGGAGATGAGACAGGACAGAGGTGGGGCAGGGGGAGGCAGATACAAGCATGACTAGCAGGTCAGGTGCATTTTCCTGAGCTTGTTCCACCCACCCTCTCTATTTCTTTTCAAAAGTACCAATAATAATATTGAGTGAGAGGCATCAATACTACAGTGAAATAACATCAGGGAAGCTGCCAGGATGGCAGAGACAAGCTAAACTGAACTGTGGCCAGATGCACCACTCCCTCTTTGGCTATGGTCCTCAACTCGGCTGATGTTAAAATTCTTCTAGACTAGGGTTCATATCATGCCAGGTATTTCTAGGCCAGAATAAAAATGTTAAGCCTTTGGAGCTGGAGAAATTGCTCACCAGTTAAGAGCATTTACTTCCAGAAGACCTGAGTTCAGCTTCCAGCACCCCCATCGGTGACTCAGAATTCCCTATAATTCCAGCTCCAACCCCCTTCTGGCCTCTTGGAACACCTGCATGCATAAGTACGAACATACACACACACACACACACACACACACACACACACATACATACATATACATATATACACACAGAAAAATTAAAAATAAATAAATAAAAAGTTAAGGCTTCATACAAGAAACTTTATTGTCTATTTTGTATCTTAAGATTATTCTCAATATTTGAACCAAGACATAGATGAGTCAGCAGCTTTTTTTTGGGGGGGGTCTTTTTGAGACAGGGTCTCCTCGGCTGTCCTAGAACTCACTCTGTAGACCAGGCTGGCCTTGAATGCAGAGATCCACCTCCCTCTGCCTCCCAAGTGCTAGGGTTAAAGGCGTGTGCCACCACACCCAGAGTCAGAAGCTTTTAGAAGACTTCAGCTAGTTTTCTTCTAAGCAGCTGGCAGTTTCCACAGAGGCTTCAGTTCAAGAGAAAATCCCAGAAGCAAATTACTATCAGCTATCATATTATCTCCATCTGAGCCAGGGCCCCATCGTGGTCCTGTACTGAAGTTTACAACACTGTGCTGTTATGTCACAGACACAAAGAATGCCTATTTTTGTATCCAATTAGTGAATGGAAACCTTCCTTCCTTGTCTAACTCTTCTACTCCTTAAATGTAAACTATCTTCAAATCATTTGAGATTGTACCTTCCCTGTGATTTATCTCAGTGCAAACATAAACTCTTTCTGAAAAGCTCTAAGGAAAGCTCATGAGATATTTGCATGTTTTACTTAATTTTTCAAGTGGAAAAGAAAACAATAGTTCCCTGCTTAAAAATAAAAAAGAAATCTGTTGACTCTTACATACAAATAATTCAAACCAGCTGACCTTTAAAAAGTCAAACTTTACATGTAGTCAAGCCTTGAACAGATTCTAAGCTAAGTTTAGAAAAAAGTAGCTTAAATAATGAGCTGGTTAAAGCAAATAAAGTAAAAATGCTTGGATGATGATTCAGTTGAGTAACAACTAGTGACCCCAAACTGCCACTTGTTACAGACAGATGCCTTGCAAGGTTTTAACTGGGGAGAGTTCAGAAACAACCCAATTTTGATGGGTGTCTTTCCAAATTGACTAAAGGCTAGAAGAAGGAAGTATCTGACCCAGTCAAGATTGAAATCTGAGGCCTTGGGAAATACTGGGAGAATGTCCATCATACACTCCTGGCTTAAATGATAAAATTTTCAGATTAAAGACACTTAGCTTTTTATAGAACTGAAAAATACAGACTCCCCTATCTAATTTAATAAAAACAATACTACCCTCTAAATGCAAAACAAATAGCATGAAGATACCTAACAAGTTTCTGATTTTCCCATGGTTTCCGCTTTCAGGCCTTTAAAAAATGTAATTCTGTTTTTTTTAATTTATTTATTTATTATTTTTTATGTGTATGAATGTACTGTCTGCATGTAGGTTGGTGCACCTGTGTTGTGCAATGCCATGGAGGTCAGAAGAGGGTGTTGGATTCCCCTGGAACTGGAGTTAAAGATGGTTCTTAGCCGCCATGTGGGTGCTGGGAATTGAACCCAGGTACTCTGCAAGAGCAGTCAGTGCTCTTAACTGCTGAGTCATCTCTCCAGTCCCCCCCTTTTTTAAATTTATAATTCTGTTTTAAGATCTGGTTACTCCATTTTTGTTGGTATCCAAAGTACATGGTTGGTTTGCCTTTGGGTAATTAGTACTGTGTGGATACCGGTAGCAACATTCTTCAGGTTTCTAACCATTACCATTCCCTAAATTCCAAAAGTTACTATTGTAGAAACATTTACCTAAGTATTCCATTCCATAAATCAAAGTCTACACTATGATATTAGGAAATTAAATACATATCCATAAGTTTAGAAAGAATATGACATCACAATGACACTCATGCTTGGACACCAGAAACACCTCCAGAGGATAGTGTATACACTTATTTTGCCAAGAAAAGTTTATCTTGGCTTTGGAAAACTATGCGAAGCCAAGTTTACATAAGTCAAGTCTTAGTAATTCGTTTATTTTCAACAATCTTCTTTTTTTACACCTACCTGTTCATTAGTATCAGAAAGGAAATGTCTACAGTTCATTATGAGATCGGGTAAACTACTAGTTGCTTTGTCTGAAGCCCAATGCCGACTATTTTTAGCCAAACTTGTATTTAATAGGAAGAGAAAAATTCCAGCAAGTATCAGACTTGGTGTGTGCTTTAATGTCCCTACTTTGTGCTTCTCCTCTTAGTTTCCTAGGTATGAATAGTTCACACTGGTTTTTGTTTCAGGTTAACTGAGAAGCCACACAGCATGGTTTCTAGAAAGCATGCTTAAAGCTAGAACATGCTGTGATGTTAAGACAGTCATGTCCCGGGCTGGAGAGATGGCTCAGCAGTGAAGAGCGCCAACTGCTCTTGCAGAGGACCCAGGTTCGATCCTCAGCACCTACATGGTGGCTAAGAACCATCTTTAAGACCAGTTTCAGGGGAATCCAACACCCTCTTCTGACCTCCGCAGGTTTGCACCAACCTACATGCAGACAGTACATTCATACACATAAGAAAATAAAAAATTAAAAATCTAAAAATAAAAAAAAAATAAAAATCCTAAAAACAAAAGATAATCATGTCCCTATTTGTCACTATTCAGTGTCCTAAAGATTTGGTATTAGAGTGACCTCAAAGGTCCTTTGCAACTCTAACACTGTATAATGATGGAAGCTCATCTGGGCTCAAATGGAAGCAAAGACTGGATTGAAGAAGAGCAGATGAAAATAATCATTCAGTAATGATTCACTGCTCAGGGTGCAGTGCGCTGATCCTAAAGAACACATTGACTTAAGTAGTGTATCATTTCCTTTTAGACTTGCATGCTTTGAATCTAGGACAAAGATGATCACAATGACTAAAATTTCTTCTATCTGGTGTCTAAAATCTACCCCTGCCACTCCAAAAGTAAAAAGCATTACATATGTGGAAGAGCAGAAGGCCCTAAGACAACATGCCATGTGTGTGAACTGGAAGACATTCCGTATGGTGTGGCATTCAGATGCCTAGGAAAGAGAGGAGATGAAGGAAGACACGGGCAGATGACAAATCACACAGGCACTAAATTTTGAAGAAAAATTTTTTTTTCTCTAAAAACTTAAATTAAAGGAAGCAAGCATTTAGCCATAGAAGTAATCAAATCTGTACCTTAGGAAGAAGCCTCCACTTTCACTGAAATGGTATGTGATACAGTGAACAGACACCCAGACAGACAGGGTATATTTATTTCCCCAATCCACAGCAATTTGAAACTTGACAAAAGCAACTGTAAGGAATATAGGATTCCTAACTATAACTATTTGAATTCATTCATTAATTCATTCATTGGAGTAATTCAATTAACAAAAATTTGTTTAACCTTTAGTCCTATGTGACTAGTGAAAAAGTTACTATAAGACCAACAAGAAAAACAAATTCATTATTTCAAAGAATTTAAAATTCACAGAGGAACTGTGTATACCAAAAAATATGTTGCTATATTGCTTCATTTGTTCTTTTTTATCATCTCAAATGCAGAGGATTAAATGAATTACATACAGTTCATGACTCACTATCATTAATCCTTGCAAATCCTTCCTTCTTTCAGTGATTTTTGGTTTTTCCTTTGTCCATACCACATTCACTTACCCCAACCTTGAGACAATAATTTACGTGGTTTTTATTTTTTCTTTATGTGTTTCTGTGAATGCACACTATTGTATGAGCATCATGTATCTTTTGTTTCCTTGCTTTGTTTTTCTTTCTTTCTTTCTTTCTTTCCTTCCTTCCTTCCTTCCTTTCTTCCTTCCTTCTTTCTTTCATCAGAGCTTTGCTATGTAGCTCAGGTTGGCCTTGAACTCATGATCTTCTCTCTTAGCCTCCCAAGTGTTGAGATTGCTGGTATATGACACCAGGCCTAGCCAACCCACGTGCTTTTAATTCGTGTAAGTGGTATAATATTATTTTATACATATACATGCACTGTTTCTTTCTGAATTCCTTCATAATTCATTGCTATGTGTAGCAGCAACTCAGTTGTTTTTAATGCCTACAAGATAATCTTTGTTGTACAATGATTATATTTTGTCTATGCATTCATTTTACTGGTAATGGACACATAGATTGTTTCAAGGTACCCACCAATATAAACAGAACTACAAAAATATCCTTATACATGTCCCTTTGTATACCTACATAAGAGGTCCCATGAAGATATAAATACAGGTAGCAATGTCAGTAAATATGGAGACTCCTCATTTGCTCTCTCAGTGTATGCTCTCCATAGCAATGTTTAAATGTTCCTACAACCTCATTTTTATTCTTCTGCCCACATATTTTATATTTTTCACTTCACAACTTACCAAATTTTCTAAATTTGCTAGGCTAATACATATAAACTAGAATCTCAATGACTTTATAATTTGTACTTTCAAAATTCCTAAGCATCAAATGATGTGCTTTTCAGCTTAGGGTTTTCTCATTGTGATATTTTCCATTCTTCTCCTCCCATCTTTTTCTGTCTTACTGCTTACTTCTTCTTGACTTAAGAAGGTCTATTGCTGGGCGTGGCGGTGCACGCCTTTAATCCTAGCACTTGGGAGGCAGAGACAGGTGGATCTCTGAGTTCAAGGCCAGCCTGGTCTACAGAACGAGCTCTAGGACAGCTGGGACTAAAGGGAAACCCTGTCTCAAAAATACCAAAAAAAAAAAAAAAAGAAGGTCTATTAACCTAAGATATTAATATCTGTTGACTATACACATGATTATAGACACGACAGTCTTTTCTTTAATCAACAGTCTTTTGTTTTATTGTTTATATTGTGTATTTTATTTTGTTTAGAGATTTCATTGAAAAAAATTTTCATTTTTAGGTGTCAGTGTTTCCTGTATGGGATATGCTTTTTGTTGGGAAGTATTCTCCTGAGCTCTTCCATAATATTCACTTACTTTGTGATCTTTATGAACTTGACTTTATAAACATGACTTTCATATCCAGACCTATTGATCTGTAGTACTATTTTATGACATATAAGGAATACATATACCTGGATCTTTCTTTGAGTTCTCTATTTTCTCCATTGGGCTATTTATCTGACATTGTACTATTAGGTTATTTACAAGATATAAAAATAACCCTTGCTTCTTCTTCCTCTTTTCCCTTACTTAGCTAAGCCTGTGTCTCTTAATCCCCCACCATAAAATCTTAATACTACAAAGAGAAGACAACTGTGCTAATTCTGTTTTCTTTATTTCAAGTTCTATCCTAATCAGCAATATAGAAAGCATTTTAGTTCACAGAAATGTAGTCTCATGTTGACACTGCTATCTCTTATAAAGAATCCATTTTTAGTGGTGGAGTTCCATGTGGGCATGTTCCTTGTTTAGAAATAAAAGATGCTTTCAATACAAATGATCAGGTTTTCTTACATTATAAATTTCACTACTGATTCTGGAAATATATAATAGTATCACCATGATAAACTGTTAGAACAGTTTCTAGATTGCACTAAGCAACAACAAAAATTTCTGTGAATTTTTATTTATACAGATTGTTGTCATTTCTACTGTGCAATATAATCTTCTCATAATTTTATAGCTCAATGAGCAATGATAATAAAATTACTAATGTACTCTAAATTTAATGCTTATTGTGATTTCTTTCAATCAAAGTTTACAGCAACCCTAACCAAGAAGGACTTTAATACATTAGCAACAAAATTGACAGTGTTTTCTATTTTCTATATTTAGGGTAGATACCTATAATTACAACTGTGTCAAAATTACTTCAATAAAGAAGTGATCTTCTGCCTAGATGAAAAATATAAGCCACAACTTTGAGCCAAAGAAAGAAGCATCTTTTATAGCATAGACATTAGGAAAGTAAAACTCCACTAAGAAATGGTTTAAGTAAGAGAGGAAGAAGCAACATTGGCAGGGTTGTTCTTATTTCTTGTCTAAATAACCTAATTATACAATAAATAGCCCAATGGAGAAAAATAGATATCAAAAATAAAGAACTATGTGTGTCTGTGTATACCTTATATATCATAAAATAGTACTACAAACCAATGATTCTGCTAGGACAATCAAGTTTATAAAGTTAATAGATAAACTAATTTCAGAATGTCCCTCCAGTGTACTGGATCAACATGTGAGAATGCTCAAAACCTTTTCTCCCCACAGATGCATTTGTCTCTGAGGGTAAATACTTATGTGTAGTGAAGGCACTGCCTCCACAGTAAAATGCTCAGGACTGCAAAACTTAAAGTGCATTTGGCATGTAAACAAGTACTTTCCAACAAGGTGGCCTTCTGAGAGCATCATAGAAGTTTGTGTTCCGGTTTCAATATAACAAATGCTTGTCTGCTTTGAATGAAGACGATTATATGTAGACTGAACTCCTAAAGCCTTCCAGTTTAATTTTTATTTTTTTCCTCTTTACCATTATGTCCTAAGTGGATTCCCATTTCACTTTTACCTAAATGATTACTTTTCACGACCTTTAATTAGCTTTAACAGAGAAACTAAAACAGTTGCTGATGTAAGAATGTTCAGTGTACACTCTGGTGCATAATTACAAAGAAGAAAGCCTGCTGTGAAATCTATACTGACAAAGAAAAGAAACAACACCCGCCTCTCTTCACAAGAATTTTGTTCTTATATCTTCCTGGCTATTTATCTGTATTACCACTACAGAAAGAGACTGAAAGGGAAATGTGTTTGTAGTCAAAATTAGCATGCATAATTCAGTAATGAGTCCCCTTTTATAGCAGAGGCATTTGAGACCCAATTCAGGTGTTTCAGAAAATGTATATGAGCAAACGTGAGTGAATGGAGAGGGGGACTTTTCCAGACAACAAGAGAGAGTGGAACTGGGTCAGGTTTCAGTATTCAATTCACCAATGCAAATTATTGCATCTGGGAAACTTCTTCAAACATGAGAATAATTGAGATGTAGAAAACCTGAAATCCAGAAGTGGGTAACCTTACAATTAATCCACATTAGAGAAAAAGGTAAACCAACACAGATTTCAGAAATGGAATAGAATTGAGGAAAATGATGTTTCCCGCAATGGGAAAAAGGTAGAATAAAGGCGCCAAGTTTTGTCCATTCTTCCTCTAAAACCTGCCATTTAGGTGGCCATCTTGTAGCTCCAGCACTAAGATGAGAACCTCATGCTCTCAGGCTGTGGAACACCTTGGTGAGCCAACCAGAAGCCACCCACTCCTTCATCAACCCCAAACTCACAGTCCTAGCTGTGATTACTCAACTGACACACCAGACTAGACTGGAATAATACTGTACCACCAGTACAAATCAAAAAGGATAACCAGAAGCTCAGATAATACTCAATCAGAAATCATCCAAGCTACAACAAAATAAAAGCAGAACCAAATTTTTACTCAACAAGGCAGGCTAGAATTTCATATATCAGACACATATCCAAACAAAATAAGTCCAATGCAAAAGCACAAACAATATGAAAAAAAAACAACAAGATAGTATATCCCTACCAAGTCCTACTAGTTTTATAAAATAAGAACTACACAGAGAAACCCCAGGACATAAAACTTAGAAGGACAATCACAAGCATGACTAAAGAATTCAAGGACTTTAAAGAACACACAATCACCTCAAGGAACTCAAAGAGGATTTGAATAAGCTCCCGACTGAAGCTCAAGAAAATGCAACACACTGCTGAATAAAAGGGCAAACATAATTTAGGGGTTGAAAAGTGAATTCGTGAGAGAGAGTTTCTAAGCGAAGAAAAACTTCAAGAATTCCTATTAATATCAGGAATGAGACAAGGCTTCAATACAGTGCTTGAAGCCCTCATTAGGGCAAGTAAGAGAAGGGAATTGAAGGGGCACTAATTAAGAGGCCAAATTATCCTTATTTTCAGATGATAAATTAAACAGAAGAGATTCCAAAAATTCCACCAGAACTCTTCTAGAAATGGTGAACACTTTCAGCAATATGGCAGGATACAAATTCAGTTTAGAAAAACCAGTAGCATTTCTATATATAAGCCAACAATAAGCCATCAGAGAAAGAGATCATAGAAACACTCCTATTCACAATAGCCTCAAAAATCTAGGGTAAACCTAGATTAAGAAATTAAAGATCTCCACAGTGAAAGCTTTTAGTCTTTGGAAAAAGGGGTTGAGGAAGATGGAAAGACCTCCCATGACTGTGTTTGGTAAAATTAATATTGTGAAAATGGTCATCCTACCAAAAGCAATTTACAGATTCAATGCAATCACAATCAAACCCCCATGACATTTCTCACAAAAATAGAAAAACTTATCTTAAAACGTATATGAAACCAAAAGATCCTAGATAGACAAAGCAATCCTGAGCAAAAAGAACAAAGCTGAAAAGATTGCCATACTAGAATTCAAACACAGACATGGAAACATGGACAACATCCTACAAGTTAGAGGTGCAGCAAAGGACTTTCCACACCAGACTTTGTTCACTCAGGAACAAAGATCGACAAATGAAAAGGGACTTCATTAAACTAAAGAGGTTCTCTAAAGAAAAGGAAATAACTAATTGGGAGAAGAGGAAAGCCACAGAGTGGAAGAGGATCTTTGCCAACTATACATCTGATAGAGGATTAATTTCCAGAATATACAAAGAACTAAAAAAAGAGTCAAGGAATCAAGTGACCTAATTAAAAAATGGGCTATGGGGCTAGAGAGATGGCTCAGCAGTCAAGAGCACTAGCTGCACTTGCAGAGACCCCAGTTTGATTCACAGCACCAACATGGTGGGTAACAACCATCCTTAACTCCAGGTCTAGAGGATCTGACATCTTCTTCTGACCTCCATGTGTACTACATGACATGAGTGCACTTACATACATGCAGGCAGTACACTCATACACATAAGATAAAAATAATAAATAAAACATTTTTAAAAATTGGGCTATGGATCTGAACATAAAGTTCACATAAAAGAAATAAAGTGGCTAAGAAACACTTTGAAAGTGTTAAACATCCTTAGTAATTAGAGAAATGCAAGTTAAACCTACTTTAAAATTTCATCTTATCCCAGTCAGAACGGCTATAATAAAAAAAAACAAATGACACCAAGTACTGGTGAGAATATGGGGAAAGAAGCCGGGCGTGGTGGCGCATGCCTTTAATCCTAGCACTTGGGAGGCAGAGGCAGGCGGATCTTTGTGAGTTCAAGGCCAGTCTGGTCTACAGAGTGAGTTCCAGGACAGCTGGGGCTACAGGGAGACCCTGTCTCGAAAAAGACCAAAAAAAAAAAAAGAATAGAGAATATGGGGAAAGAGAAACACTCATTCAATGGTGGGATTGCAAACTGGTGCAACCACCATAGAAATCAGTGTGAAGAACTCTTTAAAAACTAAAAGTACCATAGGACCCAGCTATACTACTCCATGGCATTTACCCAAAGGACTCAATATCCTATTACAGAGATACTTACTCAGGCATATTTGTAGCTTCTCTTTACACAATAGTTAGGAAATGGAAACAACCTAAATGTCCATCAACCAGTGAATGGGTAATGACCATATGGTACATTTACACAATGAAGTTCTATTCAACAGTAAAGAAAAATGAAATCATTAAATTTTCAGGTAAATAGCTGGAACTAAAAATTGTCACAGTAAGTGAGGTTACCCAGACTCAGGAAAACAAACCATGAAAATTCTTTCTCATTTGTGGATCTTAGCTCCAAATCCTTAGATGTGAGTATGTGTGCTGATATAACCACAGGAGGTAAGAAAATGAAAAGTAATCATGGGGGAATGCAGAAGAAGGAGCTCTAGAGAGGAGGATAATAGGAAACAGGTGTTATCACACGGTAAATGAGGAAATGGAGATACTTTATCTGGGACTAGAGGAAGAATAGGCTATACCCAGGGAGAGAATGGAAAGAGACATAAATAATACTTAGGTGATATGAAAAACCAAAGGCAAATATTCTATTAAATAAGCCTACTGAAAATTATCACATATAGTATAAATGTGAGTACATGTGTATAGCTGAAGGCTATGTATTTTAAAAAGTCACAATGACAGGCAAGCAACTTCAAGTTTTTGAGGAGTCCAAAGACCCAAAATAATACAGACTATTGCTACAGCCCTTGATTGCCTCCCAGAACTTGAAGGTAAGACCCTGTTGCTGAAGACACGACATACTTGGGATACACAACTTGGAACCATCAAGCTGGAGCTGATCTGGAAGGCCCCTCCTTGAAGACTAGCTCTCAGAAGATACTATGCAAACTGTCATGTGAGAAAAACAATCAATAGTTCTACCAAGCTGTAAACCTAATGAACCACATCAAGGACTAGCCCAGCAAACTGTCTCTACTTATACAGTAGTGGCACTTTTATCTTAGGGGTAATCAAGAGCTGTCTAATTTGACTTATAGTTCCACTCAATGGGTGGGAAATCACGCATGGTACTGTAATCATGCCCAGGGATACTTGGCTCAAGAGGTCATAGATATTAATTAGAAAAAGACCTATTCCTGTCACTTACTTAGAATATTGTAATTTCTCACCATATTATACATACAAGTCCTTATATTTAGAGATGTGTGTATCTCTCACAATTCATTAAAGAAGCTTCTTTTTGCAACCAATGGAGACTATTACAAAGTTCCAAAACTGCTTGAACACAGAATAATTGACTATGTGGTGCTCAGCCCTAAGAGGCTCATCTCCAATGCAACCTCTACACCTAGGTTCAAAAAATATCACAGAAGAGGGGATGGAAAGAATCTAAGAGACAGAGGGACAAGACACCTGTTGAGAGTTAGTAGATGCTAGGCATGACCTGATAGGGAAGCTGCACCAACGAAATCTCCAAAGTATGATAGTCCAACATGTTCTAAATAATGCAAAACCAGTTGACATACCAAGGTGGATGGGAGGAAGGGAGATGGAAGAAATGTCACAGGGCCTCACCTCCTGATGAACAGCTATAGACAACCCACAAATGCTCTAGGAGGGAGGCAGTAATACAAATACAATACTTGGGTGTGAAATTCTCAAAATTAAAAAAATAAAATAAAATTAGAAAAACTCATCGATTCAACCTTTCTAGCCCATTCCCTGTCATAGCTCCAGTTCAGGGCTCCTTACCTCAGTGGAGATTTACCACAGTAACCACAGGTACATGTTCTTTTTCTATCATCCTACACCTAGGACTCAACTAGGTTTGCCATGGCCAGAGAGAGCCTGTCTCAAAAAGACCAAAAAAAAAAAAAAAACCACTCTGACCAAAGGCAACTTAGGGGGAGAAATGGTTTATTTGGTTTACACTCCTAAGGGAAGTCAGGGCAAGAAACTAAAGCAAGAACTTGAAGCAGGAACCTTTGAGAGATACTGCTTGCTGGCTGCCTCTCAGGCTTGTGCCTAAATGGCTTATTTATACAGCCCAGAACTACCTGTCCAGAGAATGGAGCCTCTACAGTAGGCTCAGTCACCCTGCATCAATGAGCAATCAAGACAGTTCCACACAGATGAGCCCTCAGGCCAATCTATGTAGGCACTTCCTCTTAGGTGACTCCAAGCTGCGTTGAGAGTTAAAGCTAAAAGGACAGTAGTCAATCCATATTAAATGCTTTCTATATGCTAGGCCCTATTCTGCATTCCATATATTAGCTCATTTTATTTTTTTTAATGTTTTTTATTTATTTCTGTATGTGTATGAATGTACTGTCTGCATGCAAGTGTGTGCACCCGTGTCGTGCAATGCTGCGGAGGTCAGAAGAGGGTGTCAGATTCCCCTGGAACTGGAGTTCTCCTGGAATTGGAGTTTCAGACGGTTCTCGGCCGCCATGTGGGTGCTGGGGATCAAACCCAGGTCCTCTGTAAGAGCGGTCAGCACTCTTAACCGCTACGCCATCTCTCCAGCCCCCATATTAGCTCATTTAATACATACAACAAATCCAATGAGGTAAATATACTATAACTCCCATTTTATAGGCAAGACTTATCTAAGACCATACACCTAGTGAATGATGAGGGACAGACCCCAAGCTTCACTAGCTTTCCAGGGGTTTTGGAGCCTGCTTACCATTCTCTACCCAGGGATGGGGTGGGAGCTGCATAGTAAATGTTTCAATAAAAACAGCATTGGTGGCTTGTGAGATATTCGGAGCATAATATACTCTAAAACACAACTGCTTTGTATAAGTAAATTGTGTTTTATGCATACTGCCATCATCCTGTTTACAACAAAAGCAATTCTCACACCTGAATAAAGGATACGAGTGTAAAATGGACTTAACAGTTGTTCCTATCTGTGTTAAGCTAAAAATGGCATCAAAATTCCATATTAAATCCCTGGAACCTGTAAAGGTTACTTTATTTGGGAAAAAAATGTTCCCTTGTAGATGTAATTGCTGTGAGGATTTGAGATGAGATCATCCAGGGTTATATGAATGGGCCCTTAATCCAATGATAAGTGGATTTATAATAGATGTAAAGGAGAAAAAACAGAATAGGAGGAGGCAATGTTATCACAGTGGTGGAGCTAGGAATAATCATGTGACCAAAAAGTTAAGGATTCATCAGAAGTCACCAGAAGCTGTTGAGAGACAAAGAAAAGAATTTCTCTAGAGCCTTGTAAGGAAGCCTAAGCCTGCTGATATGTGATTTCAGACTTCTGACCTCTAGAACTACAAACGAATGAATTTCTGTTATTTTATTCCATACAAAGCTATTAAAAATAAATTTCCATTGTTTTATGTCATATATTCATATATATTATATATACATTGTTTATAATTGTATATAATTTGGTATAGCATACATAAAAATTTAGCATACTCTCTGTCTGCTATCTGTAATAAACTAGGAACTCCTTGACTAGGAACTGTGTTTTGTATAGCTTTGGATCCTTCCCTCTGTCAATCTAGAGTAATATCAACAATATGTGTATTAACTAGCAATACAGAGGAATGAGAAAGATGGCTTACCACATGAAAACTGTATGACCACAATGTACATGCTTGTAATACCAGCACTAGAAAGCAATGGAAGAAAAATCACAAGTTCAAGTCTAGCCTGGGCTACATAGTAAGCTCAAGGACAGCCTAAAGTGTGTAGTCAGATCCTTGCTTACAAAATCAAGACGGGGCAGAAGGGTAGTGCTTTTGCTAGGTATCTGCAAAGCCCTTTTCAGTTACTTTTTTTGTCACTTTGATAAAATGCCATGATAAAAGCAATTTAAGGAAGAAAGAGTTTATTTGGATTTTTGGTTTAAGAAAGAGAGTCTATAATGACAGGGAAGGAGACTGGAGCTCAAAAGTACATAAGCCTAAGGGGAACATTTCTCAGTCAAACTACCATAGCCCGAAATTCAGTCCCCAGCGCCACACAAATAATAAATAAATAAATAAATAAATAATTATAAAACCTCTATGACATTAGGCACTTAACTTACTCATCCCACTGTGTGCTAGACAATAAACTGAGCAACTGTGAGTAGCTAAGAGAGACAGGTACCCTTAGTGGAAACGTCCTACATTAATGCACCTTCAAGGTGCCAGGGGATGAATTCACACCAAGGGACACACAGAGACACAAACTTGACACGAGAGGCCCTAACATATATGACAGAATACATGAAATCTGGTAGGGGTGGCTATGGGAGTGCAGATAGCAGAAGGGGCCTAACTATGTTTAAGACATATTGTATGTTATGAAGCTTCCCCAGGGGCCAGGGCAGAACCACAGTTGGTGATCTTCCTCAGCATTCTGGGGGACAAAACCCAGAAATTCCAAAGATTCTTTCACAGTGGACACGGAAGAGCATATTTCCATATCATTTCTATCTTTCTGAGAGGAGTGTGATTGGGAGCAGTATAAATGATGTTTGAGCCACAGGGTTTCTATGGTTTGGTTTAATTTTTAAATATATTATAAAAAGCTTTAAAAAAAGATATATTGTATGCCTTGGAGTGAGACCCAAGTGTCCCTCAACCGACGAGTGGATAAAGAAAATGTGGTAGAGCTACACAGTGGAGTTCAATGTAGTGGGAAAGAAAGATGACATCATGAACTGCAGGCAAATGGATGGAACTAGAAGCCATCATGCTAAGTGAAGTAAGGATGGCCCCAAAAAAACAAACGTCAAATGGTCTCCCTCATTTGTAGATGCTAGCACCAAATCCCCAGTTCTAAGGCAAACTGAGCAATGTTAATGTTATAATTCTTTTTTTTAATTTTATTTATTTTTTATGTGTACTGTCTGCATGTAAGTTTGTGCACTCATGTCCTGCAATGCCGTGGAGGTCAGAAGAGGGCGTAGGATTCCCCTGCAACTGGAGTTCTCTTGGAATTGGAATTGCAGGCGGTTCTCAGCCGCCATGTGGGTGCTGGGGATAGAACCCTCTGTAAGAGCAGTCGGTGCTCTTAACCGCTAGGCCATTTCTCCAGCCCCAATGTTATAATTCTTTTTATCTGAAAGCAACTGTGCTGTTATAAGGTGAATCCCTTAATGATTCACCTTATAGAATTAGAACTAGAATTAACCTATCACATATTTCAGACTTTGTAATTTTAGTATATGAGTGGAAGGTATGTATGCATATTTTAGAGTAATATAAAATTAAAAGGAAAAATGTGAATTCATAAACATGTTTTGGAATTAAAATACAGTTTATTCTCAGACATCATAATTTTGGTATATGTGTGACATATATAGAGACATATTTTGGAGCAATACAAATTGGATGGAAAAACAACAACAAAAGGACTGGGTCAAAGAACTGACTGAAACAGTAAAGTTCTGCCCCAAACAATAAACCTCTGTATAGAAAAATTTTAAAAAGACTGAGAAAAAGATATGACATGTATGGGAGAATGCACAAATTTGGGTGAGGTGGGGGGCACAGAAAGGGAATGAGTCTAAATAAATGTTGTATGGAATGCACAAAACTTCAATAAAAATATAAAAAAGATATATTGTATGAAATGCAAAAATCAATAAAAATATGTTGTAAAAGAAACAAACAAAAGTCCTTTCTTTTTGTTTCAAGTAAAACTTTTTTGGACAAAGAAACCGAGCATGTTTAGAAGTTTTCCGGTCTGCCATTCTAACCTTTCAAACATACACACCATGACCTTGAGCTAAGCATGGCCAGAAATGTGTCTACTCACTTTCCTTCTTGAACAATGACCTTAAACTGAGCATGCTCGGTGATATACATCTTAAACTGAGGATGCTCAGGAACGTGCCTGCAACTAAAGTGCTTTCTTACATGAACACAAGTATCTTCTTAAATAAAATCTCCTTCTTTCCCTTTTTCCAAATCACCACTTTTGGGAATAAACCCAATGTTCTCCTTATCTAAGACAGGTAAAGTTATTCACTGTTTTTCATCTTCTAATCATGGTTTTGGATTCTGTGCTTAACAAAAGAACCCAGTGTCGTCAGACACACAAACAAGAACCAAAATAACAATAAACATGATCACTGTCTACAGTGATTTCAAGTGACTTATTATATTATCTTGTAATGAATATTATAAGAATAGTAGAACAGGATTTGCTCTAAATTCCTAAGAGAAGCAATGAACCCAGATTTATTAGTAGTGGAGTCTGAAAGCCAGTCATTTAGTTTCTCTGGTTTCGTTATAAAAAGATATATAGTCTTCCGCCGGGCGTGGTGGCGCACGCCTTTAATCCTAGCACTTGGGAGGCAGAGGCAGGCGGATCTTTGTGCCGTTATGAGGCCAGCCTGGTTCTACAGAGTGAGTTCCCAGGACAGCTGGGGGGCTACAGGGAGAACCGTCTTCCAAAAAGACAAAGAAAAAAAAAAAAAAAAAAAAAAGATATATAGTCTTCCATAAAGAATTTGTCATAATTCTCATAATAATTCATGCTTTTCATAGCATGGTTGTATTTACTTGGCATTCTGATACATGCATTTTACACAAATTAATTTGTACATCCTAAAAATTATAGGAATGGTATGCCAGTTATTTATAAAATGTATGGAATATAGAACCCATATATTTTGTTTATTTAATGCATATGGTTTTATATAAATATTCACATAATTATATTATATATAAAATAATATACCATCATTACATCAGTTTTACAAATAAAGAAATATGACTTCAGGGAAATATATATCAGATCTAAATCCACATAGCTAGTAAGAGGCAGATCTAAACCGAGTTGGTTTTTTGCTTTATAAAGTTTTGTGAGGTTTTAGGTATAGGGATGTAGGGGTTACATATGTGTGTGCAGTGTATGTGTTCCTGTGGATGTGTACACACATATGTACAGCTATGCATGCATGTGAATGGAAGCAAGAGGTTGAAGTTGGGTGATGACCTCAGTTGATCTCCAGCTTATTTTTTGAGACAGGGTCTCTCATTGTTGCTGCAGCTCCTTGGTTTGAATAGACTGGCTGGCCAAAGAGCCCAGAGACCTGCCTGTCTCCATCCCCAACCCTGCTCTGGAATTATGGACATGCACAGTGCCACATTCGAACTTTTATGTCAGCTCTGAGGATCTGAATCAAGTCCTCATCTCATGCTTATGTATCAGATGCTTTACCAACTAATCCATCTCCCCAGCCTGGTTAACCAGAACTTCAGGTTTGTTATGCAAATTTTTAAATTTGCAAACATTTTTAGATCAAGTATTTTAGATGAATAGTTGAAAAATAAGAATGAACTTTTGAGTGAGCATAAGGAAAAATGAGTTCAACATCAAAGAAATCACCTTCCTCCAGCCTTAAAAAGAGAGCAGCATCTGGTACCATTTTCCCATAGCTGCAGTTTGACGAACCAGTAGCTTGTTGTATCACTGAGAATAATACTTTAGTTACTTCAGCTTCTGTTCAGCTAACAGTTACCTGATAAGCTAAGCTTCTTTACAGGCCTATATGGAGAAATATACAGTAATAAAGCATATGGCAAATTTAAGATGTTATTTTTTTCTTCCTAATTCATTGAAAGCATCATAAAAGGCCTGAAAATTGCAAGGCATTAAAAAAATCCTGTGATTTGAAATAAATCCTATTATACTTGATGCCTCTTTTCTTGAATGTACTTTTGTAATCTGTGTGCTTGCTGAAGTCTACTTGTAATGCCAAGATCAATACTTGTGCTGTACTTTTGATCACTTTATGGCATTTTCAGGTCGGTAAAAAGTTGCCATCACCTGACATACACATTCCCCAACCAGGTCAAACTAGAGGATGTTCTGCTGCTTTGTCTCAGCTCACAGAATGTAAACAGTCAACCTGTTCGTTTGGTGATTTTGCTGTTTAAAATGGACCCTAAGCATACTTAACTGCTATCTTGTTCAAGAAGGCTGTGATGAACCTTCTGTAGAAAATATACTTACTAGATTAACTTCCTCTGGGCATAAAGAAGAGTGCTGCTGACAGTGAGTGGACACTGGTAAGTAATTTATAGTATACATCCAGAAAACCGGAAGAAATAACTTATATAGTATAGGATGGAGCTATGAAATTTTTAAAAAATGCTACTATGTTTATATATTCAAAAGACAGAAATAATTAATTATCTGGTTTTTGTTTTATTTTTTTGTTGTTGTTGCTCTTATTGTGTGATGCTGTTGCTGTTCATTCATTGGCTTTGAGGCAGGGTGTCACTATGTAGCCCCTGGCATGGAACTTACTATGCAGACCAGACTGACCTGAAGTTCATAGAGTGGACTGTTTCTTCCTCCAAATTGCTGAAATTAAAGGTGGTCTCAACACACCCAGCCCAAGAGATGATAATCCTGTTTAAAACATATTCAACAATGTTGTTCTAAGACTGAAAGCCAATGAAATGTATTCACATAACTCATAATGCCCAGGGACAGAAAAATACTACACTGCTTTCAACAACGACTTTATTATAAAAAAAAAAAAAAAGGTACATTGTAGGAATTGTTAATCCTGCGTGGGAACAAATTGTGAAGAGGGGACTCATGCGAGACTGCTTCAGCACATCTCGGGGACACACTCCAGACTCCTACACCATGTGTTGCTCCAGCCCATGGGGCTGGCTCAGGAAAGGATGTGTAGGTGAGTAAATCAGCTAATGGTGCTGAGCACAAGCAAGCCCATACATGCCCACAATATATGATTGTTGATTTAATTAAATTATATATATATATTATTGCATATTAAATAATATATCATTAAAAACTAACACATATAAAACATGTTAACTATTAATCTGTGAATGTGAGCAGAAGTTCAAATGAATGTAATCATTTCGGGCAAAAGAGATGGCTCAGCAGTCAAGAGCCTTGGCTGCTCTTGCAGAGGACCTGGGTTTGATTCCCAGCACCCACATGGCAGCTTACAAATGTCTGTAACTCCAGTTCCAGGGGATCCAACACCCTCTTTTGACCTCCACAGGCATTCCATGGCACGGGTGCACTTATACACATGCAGGCAATATACCCGTACATATAAAATAAAAGTAATACATACTTTTTAAAGAAAGGTAATCATCTCTCCTAGGAATAATTCACAGTTTCATAGACTGTAATTACTGTACTGTACGAGCTCTTAAAAAAAACATTAAATATAAGAAAAAGAACACCTAATATTGACACGCTCTTTCAAACACCCTTCCTATTTTCCAAAGGAACATTTAAACAACAGCAGAAATGTCAAGGGGAGTTTTCAAGAACAAAGCAAGCCACATTGCTTGACCTCAGAAGAGACAGGTGGCTGTACACCAGAAACCACAGTGGGAAGGCACCTGAAGCTACAGAAGCAATACATTCATTTTTGGCTTAATTGAAATAAAATAGCACATTTCATGTGAAATGAATATCACAGATAGATTATTACCACCACAAGTATTTTAACTTTTATAGTTTACCATAAGCAGGCAACCTCAAAAAAGGGAGAGCATTTAGCATCAAAGAGATCTCTGCTCAGATATGAAGTCTACTAATTTTCCCACCTGAGTGCCCATGGACAACTTTTAACATTTATTAGCTTAATCTCTCTTTTTTTAATATTATTTATTTATTTTGTATGTGTATGAATGTACTGTCTGCATGTAGGTCTGTGCATCCGTGTCGTGCAATGCCACGGAGGTCAGAAGAGGGTGTCGGATTCCCCTGGAACTGGAGTTCTCCTGGAGTTGGAGTTACAGATGGTTCTAAGCCACAATGTGGGTGCTGGGGATCCAACCCAGGTCCTCTTCAAGAGTGGTCAGCGCTCTTAACCGCTAGGCCATCCCTCCAGCCCCTAGCTTAATCTCTTAAAGTAGAAAATAGATCTATCTAATGATTTAGTTTCAAGAATTCAGACAGAAAAATATGTTAACCATTCAGCACATCAAAAACCCTTACGAATGTCAATAAATGTTTTCATTATTTGTGACAATTGTTAAAATTAAGGTACACTGTAAAATTCATATGATCAAGCCTAATATTTTTGTATATGCCAATTTTAATGTTAAATTAAATTTAACCAGTTTAATATAAATGACTGAAATATTCCTTTATGGCTTAATCTCTGCTGTGATTTGAATATTAATCTAGAATACAAAGAGATATTATAATTAGAACTTTTCCATGTTCCAAAATTCTTTGGGTGGAAACTTGTTTTCATTCTATAAATGGTGTTCATACAACTAGTATTTACTGGCTACTAGTAAATGCCAGAAATGTGCTAAACAATGACCCTTGTCATGAGAACAGATCTTATTAGTATGTAAGTTGAACCATATAATGTCAATCTGTCTCTTAGCTCAAAAATAAAGATTAATTAAAATCTCTTCGGGGGCCGGAGAGATGGCCTAGTGGTGAAGAGCACTGTCTGCTCTTGCAGAGGACCTGGGTTCGATCCCCAGCACCCACATGGTGGCTAAGAACCGTCTGTAACTCCAATTCCAGGAGAACTCCAGTTCCAGGGGAATCCGAGACCCTCTTCTGACCTCCGCGGCATTGCACGACACGGGTGCACAAACCTGCATACAGACAGTACATTCATACACATACAAAAATAAATAAAATTTTAAAAAAATATTTTTTAAAAAGTCTCTTCATCTATATTTCAAAAAACCAAAGTTTACTATTCTGCAATAATTTCACGTTTTCTGCACATACACATAAAATACCTGATTCATTCCCCAGAAAGTTTTACAGTATACTCCAATCTAATTCTCTAAGTCATTCCCTATAATGTCTCATCTGAATCTGGTCTATTCCCTGTCTCTGTCATTGACTGGCCATATTCCTACCTCCAGTTTCTCTCCTACCAGTTAGGAATAGCTCACCTAATCTTCACCTGTAAAATGGATACTCATTTTTCAAATACCTAATTCAGGGGGCTGGAGAGATAGCCTAGCGGTTAAGAGCGCCGACTGCTCTTACAGAGGACGCCGGTTCGATCCCCAGCACCCACATGGCGGCTAAGAACCGTCTGAAACTCCAATTCCAGGAGAACTCCAGTTCCAGGGGAATCCGATACCCTCTTCTGACCTCCGCGGCGTTGCACGACACGGGTGCACAAACTTGCATGCAGACAGTACATTCATACACATACAGAAATAAATAAAATTAATAANCAGTCTGATAATGTTGTGAACAAGCATCCTTTGTCATGTAAAACCCAATTTTGAGCATTGCCCAAACCACAAACTTCATTTGGGTCCCACCATCAGCAGCAGGGGGCTTGTATGTTCAACCAAATTGATCAAATGAGTGTACAGACAATATTGCTGTAGTTTCATCCATGCACCCCAATTCGCTTAAGCCGCCTACATCTACCACGCCCCCCTCTTCCACAAGGTTTCCCAGCTTTAGAAAAGGGGCACAGTCGAATGAGAAGCCAGAAACTAGTCCTACTTTCTCTGGAGCATGTGTTCTTTTTGGTCTCTATGTCCGCAATTCGGCGTGTTTTTTCATGGGCTGCCAGCTTGACAAGGCATAACCTTTCAATCCACAATGAAGTACCATGCCATATTAGATTATCTATAGTATTGCTAAAGCAAATATAATATGATAGCCCGATCCCTACTAAGAAGCATGTGCAATTAAAATATATAGGTATAAACATTACTAATTTATGTAGGTTACTAGTAGAGACATAAGATGTTTGGATGTTTATGTATATCTGATTATATTTCTTATAGTTATTACAGGTCTTCGTAGTTGTTTATACATCTCCTAACCATTAGAGAATATAAGCTTGTGACATCACCGGTGATTCCTCCAAGTAGAGAGCTAATAGCCAATTAAATTATATACAGACATATCGCGTCCACTGTTTCACAGTATCTCCAGGCAGGTGAGGTTTAGATGGTGCTGACAGAGGAGACTTACTTATCTCAAGGAGACCAATATTTGCTATATTGGTATTAGTGGCCATTTTGGTTAACACTGCGTCTGGCTATTCCATGAGACACCGTATGCTTTCCAAGGCAGTCTCCAATTACATCTTTCCCATTGTTTATATATACAGTCATCAATCAGCAGGCCTTATCACCTCTCTTCCCGCAGATATCCCAGTTGACCCGCCAAGAGCCGTTTACTTTGTGAGGCTTGGAGTCCGCGGCCAACATGTTCTTCTTAAATCTTCCCAGGCTTTTTCTTCACATTCTCCTCGATAAAGCATCTTACAAGGCCACAAGGCCACGTGGTGCCGTTCACCTTTTTGTTCTACTGTCACCTGCAGCGCTCACCCTCGCGATCGCTGACTCCTCCAGGCCTTCGACACTGATAACTCTTCATCGTGCACTTCTTGGAAAAAATACACTGTGTGGTCCCAGGGAAACTTTTTTGCGAAGCTCATCCGTCTCCGTTTTCTGAAATTGCGGGAGGGGGATTCCCGCGGCCTAGGGACGCAGGCTGGGTGCAAATTGGGCTTTTAAAGAGGAAGTGTCTATGGCTACCCCTGATAAAACTTACCAGTCTTTTGTTTTAGGACTTTTCAGGCATTGGTTCTTGAGTTCCGCATGAGTTTATAGTCCGTCACGGGTATTACGACCGAGTGGTGTAGGATCGGGGCACCACCATGTAAACGCAAGGGGATCGCGGTTATGTCTGATGTGTGATATAAGCACGAAAGTGAATGAATAAGGAGGTAGGGGGTATGGTAAATGGAATGGGAAGGGAAGCGATGTAGAACGTCTCAGCAAGTGGCACCCGCCAACGGCCACGGTGCAGAAGAGCGTCGACCCCGTGCGAAGCTGGAGGCCCTTGAAGACAGACTCGACCAGGTGCCGGAGACGAACCCGCCCAAGAGCACCCCTAACCCGGAGCTAACATCTGTCCACGGCCCGCCCAGAAAATCAGACTCTCTTTAACTCAAGATCATCGCCAGTCCACCGTGTCCGTAGTGTTAATATTAGAATAGCAAAATGAAATGTGTGCACATTTTTCCAATTTTTCATAGCTTGGAAACAATGGACCTATAGATAAATAAACTCAATATGGTGGTTGTACAATGAAAAATTATGTGAAAGATTTCTTAGTAGTATGTTGCGGAGTTAAAATGTTACTTAACATACTGATCTTTATAAAAACATTAATTGATAGATTGACGATGTAGAAATACTAACTTGGGCCTAGGTGTTTGAATCATTTGTCTACTTACTGGACAGAGGATTATTTGGAACCAATATTGAAAATGGTTTTTTCCTGATGATCCAAGCTAGAATAGCAAATGGGAGACAAATAACCTATCATTTAACAATGAATTAAAAAAAGTCTAGGAGTTATCGAACCGAGGGTAAGGGCACCTACAACACACACATACGATTGTGGCAGGTTCATAACGCGACATTCACTGGAGAAGACGAGATTAGACAACCCAGCACCGTGTTAGGACTCTGCAGGTTCTAGATCAATTCTACACTGAGCGGGAAGAAAAACCACCTAGAACAATTTACTTAGTGTATTTACAATCGCTGACTGTCAGATAAGGAAAGCAGAAAGAATAAGAAGCCATCCCTGGTTACAGATCTATGGCTTTTTAAATAACATCGAATGTTACTAAAATAATACTGCAGACTCCAACAGTAAGATGTGAGAATTCAACGGACAGCACACGAAATTCCAATAAGGCAGTATTAAGATAATGTACCATGATTCGTGTCAGTGGAAAAGTAATAAGCACTATGTAATATCTCAAGGATTTATTAAAGGGGCTCGTTCATATCATGCATGTCATACCACCTACAGTTCTTTTCAATCAGGAGGAAGTTTATTAAAGAAACGTAGTTACAATTTGATAAATCTTTCAGTTTACAACATGGGGTGATGAAATCTAGTTAACGATTTTTGGACTTAGATACGTACGTGCTTACATGATGTTCTACTTCAACTGGTTCATATATGTGCAACGAATAATTTGAGAATCTCTCAGAGCGATAAAAAGAAAATTCAATTTAACCCGTAATATAATACGTATGTCACAATGTTTGCATAGAAACAAGTAGTGTTGGAGTTTCTTTGTTTGTGGTACTGTCAACAGTACATTATATCAACAACATCCATGTGTGTAAATACTGTCGTGCGTGTTAGCGATCATGTAATGAGGTAATAATAGGTGGCCTTTCTCTCTGCATGTCTAGTGAAAAACAACTTCACATGCAGTATTTCCTGTTGGTAGGGCGGTACTTCTCTGTTCCAAAGCTTAATACTCTTGCTCCATATCTAGGAGCAAGCTGTGAGATGTGGTGCTGGACCCAGCACACTCGTCTCACTATAGGTTACTTCTTTCTCACGTTTGCTATCCAACCTTTCTTCTGCTTACAGATCTGGTCCTTTGTGTGGTATTCAATACTATCACCCTTCTGCGACGATCTTTAGTTGATTGAGTGTTTTAGCAGTTCTTCACCTTCTCTCTCTCGTCTGTCACTATTAATATTCCCAGCTGGTTGTGCATTTTCTGTCGACTGTCTTGCTCTTTTAAATGACACTTACTGTGCTTTTACTGCGTTGCTAAATATATGTCTGGGATTTTATTAATTTTCGTGTGTTCTCCGATAATTCGTAAGCTTCTATGAAGGGCCATAGTCAATAATCTCCCTTCAATCACTAGGAGAAAGCATTGTCCAGAAGATACACCTAGCAGAGTCTCTTTAGAGATCTATAGGATGGGGAGTCTTTAAGCCTACATAGCTTAATACTACATGTCTTTGAATGCAGAGGACATATATAACTTATGGTTAAAAGTTAGTATATGTCACTCACAAATGAGACCTTTAGGGAAATCTTAGAGGAACAGTTTGAATTGAACCTACAGCCGTGGGTAATTTATGGAACAGAGTTTATATCAGGGACACAGTTATACGTTAGATTACTATTTGCCCGCAACCTTATTAGCTGGGGTCTTGTCATGCTTGAGGCTGATCAGTGTGTGTAGTGTTAAAATTGAGGGGTTGTGTTGAACGTCTAACATAAGGGCTATAAATCGACATAAACCTCCTGTACAATGATCACCATTCCTGGACTAAACACTGGACGACGGAATGCTCTATGGGGGACACGTTGCTACTTTTGACGATATCGCATGCACTGGATAAAGCGGTCCATATCTTAGGTACTGCATCTTATGCTGCTGATATAACACCTAGATGGGCCCACGATCAAGACTCTCTATGGCCAGGAGCAGCAGATCTTATGGTTGAGTTCAAGGCCAGGCCTGGTCTAAAAGTGAGTTCCCAGGACAGCTGGTGGGCATACAGGAGAACCGTCTCCAAAAAGACCAAAAGAGTTTATTTGAAATTATTGCCTCCATAGGCGGCAAGAATTCCATCGTGGCAAAGGAAGGGCCACTGGGGCAGGGCGCGGATGGAGTGCCGAGAAAAGAAGTGGAGGACTTCGCAATCCTTCGTGATGGGAGGTGAATACTCGGTGGAGAGGCAGGGACGGATCAAAGCCATCAACAATGGCGAAGCAGCACTGGTGAGATAGTGACAATCTATATGTTTCATGGGTGCTTGTTGAATCTGAAAAAACAAAAAAGGGGCCTGTGGGTGCTGCGTCTTGTGACACTCAACATGTATTTTCAATCAAGTTTACCATCACCAAGATCCTGGTCAGTCCTGTATATACAACCAAAAGTTGCCTGATAAACGTCACTACTGATCAGGGTAGTCCAATTTACCTATTAGTAGTGGGCGGCTAAGAGCAGCATTTAATTTGTTTGTGCCTCAGAGTAGGGCAAGCCTAATAACATGCCGAGAAAAGAGGGAAGGTCAAAGTCAAAATTAACCGAGAGCACGATAGACCAACGGTTTATTATCTTTCACGCTGAAGTGGGCGGGAAGGTATACATTATACAAGAGCAGAAGTGCGAAACCTAACCCACCACAAGAGACAATAGATGTGCGGCTCAGCCAGCTGCATCAATCGATTGTGGGGTATAACACCAGTGTTGTTCACAGCTCACTATTGTAAGTTTATTTATGAAACCATAGATCTGTCGACATTACTTGTTATGGCCTCCTTCGCGTTTTACTATTTCCAAGTTTAATTTAGTGGCATAGGGAATTATTCAGAATAATGCACAGTAAGAAAACGAGCAGACGACTCTCAGGCAGTGAAAAGGGGAAGATACGGAGTCAGGTCACATATTTGATTATTAGAGTCACAGCGATTCCGGGGGTTTACAATGCTTGGTCTGGTGAGGATTATGCCTGATAAATTTATATAGCTGGAATATGCTCTTTTAAACAATTCATACACAGTGTGCCCCCTTGTCCTCAATCTGTTGCTGACGATCTCATCCTAACAATATACAAAATTGTTAAACTTTTATGTAGAGAACTTACAAGGGCAGATGGAGAAATGAAAGCAATTTTACATCATATCTTTTTTTATTGGAATTTTTTTTTGGTGAGTACACTCTCTCGTCCAGCATAGATGGAGTTCTTGACGCCGTATGTAAGAATGGCACGTTCTGGTGCACGTATCAATTCACCAGGAGATTGTATCCTGGTCCATGCCTACCGCGACACATAACTGAAAACTCACAAGTGCTTTGGAGTGACATAAAGGCCAATGGCGGGAGTGTGTTATACCATGGCCTAGGCCTTACATCATATTTTCTTAAACAGAAAAATAGAGACTCTTATTGCTAAAAGCTAGTGGCTAATTAAGTACTAACCAACCAACTACCAGTATTACTATGTCTATGGTTGTCTCGTGTCCATACTGATTAAGGCTCGTGGGAAATGGTTGTCCCCTAATGAGTGTTCCCTAAGAACTATATTTTGAGTTCTTCAAATATCATATTTATTAGGTTCCTCAGACTGGGTTTCCTGAACCTGTGTTTGTCGTTTTTAAATATAGAAAAACAAATATAACGAATAACTAGGTATATCTAGATATTGATGACTGACGTGTAGAGAGTCACGCTACTCGACTGGTCGACGGTGCAAATGTACGAGGGAGCTTCAAATCCCTAAGGCTAAATGGAAGAAACCAAAAATCGAATTTTTTATCAGGCTAGGCCAGGCTTTAGCGATAAATGTTATCTCTATGAAGTTCAAAGTGTTTGTTTATTTTCTACCGTTTGCCCACATAACATTTGTGGCTGTCCAAACAGGGATATATTATTTGCTAGATATATGTATACTACTACAGAAAAAAGTATGAAAGCTCTCAAAGAAGATGTATAGATGTTTGATATTTATACAATTATGTATTCTTGAATATCCCAGTTATAATATCTGCTTTTCCCATGTTTCAATTGCCACCGTATATAAATATTTTATACAAGGTAGAGGTTGAAGATATCAACTCAAAAAGTAACTGCAGTTTCCAATTAATATTTAATATTAGGCCAGCCCCGTGGGACTGGGAAACGGTGTGTGCACGCCTCTTAGGAATCCACTCGACCATCTCAGCACGAGGCGGGAGTCAGGCGGGAAAAATCTTCTCGCTTGATGGTTAAGGCCAAGCTTTGTGTCTAACTAGCACGGTGCGTTCCATAGATAGCTGCCCGGCTAGCAGGAAGAGCACACCGTGTCTCCCAAACAAGACCCGCGACAACAATATTAATATTGTATCACAAGCCGTGGGTGTAATTATAAAGCTTTTATTGTTAACTTCTATAGAGAGAATTTGATCTAGACTGAATTACTGATTTATTAAATTTGTTCCCTCCTGATCAGCTTATAGTTAAATATTAATTCGGAAGGGACACCTCCCCTCTCCAAAAAATAATATATATTGACGCTCCTATGTCATCAGCACCACAATTATTCTGAAAGATATAAATTACTTTCAACTAGTAAACCAACGAGGAAAAATCCCTCCATGCTTACCAACCCCTAGGCACTTAGTCATGAATGCTTATCAGTCTCAAGTTGTAGGAATTGAAGGCAGAATTAAAGATTTGTACATAGAGGGTAACCAACTGGACGCCCTGGGGCGTGGTGGATCCTTCCACAGAAAATATCACCTTGCAACTTGTTAAGTATTCGATATAATCCAATAGTCCTCATATCACTCTATGGATTCACCAACCAGAGGAGATTGCCAATACTGTGTGCCTAGCGGTTTGTAGTACATTCATGTGATTCTGAGTAGTTCTGGGTAACACATCATTTTTGGGAATAACATTCTGCTTGTGTCCATCAATAAGTTAGACGAATGAGGTAGTGGACCACCTCCTAGTCAATCATGCTAGGAACTATATTTTTCACCTAAGGAGAGAAAGTAAATCTCATAAGATATTTTCAACATTTAGTCTACTCTTGGCACGGCCCCCTTCATCTGCCCCCACATTTCTATTCAATTTGAATGGCCATGCCCGGCGGTCCTTAAGTAACAGACCAATAAAGGTGAGTGGTGCATCTAGCAATTAGCCTTGGAATAAGGCCACCGTTAAAAGTGTCTCCCCCACTGTTCAAATATATTCAGCCCCGCATCCCTCGCATCATGCCTGCGCCCCCTCTCCTGGCCTCTTTGCAAGCTCACTGAATCCCACCCATCTTCCTCGGGTTCCAAGCCGATAAAACCATATACCAGCACGTGTACGGGCACTGTTCTCTACGCTCAGTTATCTGCCTTCACCATCTGCTCCTTGAGGATTCGGGGTCGAACTCTCACTCGCCCGCTTTCGATCTTCAGCAGAAATGACTCCATCTTAGACACCCGCTGAACATACTCCTTACACGGCTTTGTCAAAAGTCTGATTGAGGAAAAACATAAAAAATCCATACTCTGTTGTTACCCTTCTCCCCCTGGGGACTACGAGGGGCAGGAGGCCAGATGGGGGATTAGGGCTATAATTTCTGATTCTTTAAAGAGTAACACAGCTTTTACTCAGCAAACGTCTCTGTCAGATATCTTCTGTAAATAAGAAAAAGGCCTACGCGTTGCAGGGGCTGCCCTTGTATGGTAATTTTATCAAGCCTCATTTAAACAAATGAAATCAAAGCCCTAAAAACTAGACTGGGTTACAGGTCAAAGCTAAGTTATGTCGGTGGGACACCTACAACCTGGTCTTTTCCCTATAATCTTAAGGATCTCCCAACGAATGATGCAAATGTAAAAATAATGACGAGTCTTTTCTAAATGTACTGGAGCTCTTTGAACTGAATTTCTAGTGGTCTCCACGAATTTTATGAATAATTCTCCAATATATAACTGATAGTTGAAGGTTTTCGGATAGCTCCTGCTCACTGTGCCCACTGATATCAGAGCAGAATTCTTCACATTATGGATATCGAAGGACAGAAGTCACAACTCCAAAAGCTATGAAGAGAGGGAAAGAGATAGCACTGCCAGCAGGATTCTTCTGCTTGCAGATTTGAACGCTCATCAAGAATTGAAGGGACGAGCTATAAATAAAAATCTAGGACAAAGAACTGAGTGGATTAGTCACCACAGAATACACCAGATGCTCTGCCATCGAATTTGCAGTTCAGGCCAAGATCAGCTTCATACATTTGGAGTTCCTAGAGGAGGTGAAGTCAATCTGAATTTTGCCAGACCATCTGATTGCAGCCTCTATCACTTATTGTTAAAAAAAATGAAAACAAAACAAAACAGAAAGATGCAGAAAAGTTATGGCAGAATGCATGATCTGGGATGGGTAGGGGTGGGTGGGGGGAAGGGAAGGGGATATATGCCTGAACTGAATTGTAAAATGATGTATGAAATACACAAAGCATCAATAAAAAAAATTAAAAAAAAAGAAAAGTACCATTGCTTGATGTAGGTTAAGGAATCTGCATTTATATACCAGTAGAAGCAAGGACATAGATAAGGGGAGAATTGCTGTGTGCTGCAGCTTCAGAGGAGAGAAGAAAAAGTGAAGAGAGTGTGAATCCAAATAAGAAATCAAACAACAAAACAGGATTGGTGGGCATCACCACAGCCTGTTGCAAGTTAATGATTATGAAAGTAACCCGAGACCACATAGTGAGGTGACTCCCTGTCTGAACCTCTCTGAGCCTTCCACTACTCCTGGCTATCGGTCCCATGAGGATTTTTCTAAAGCTGCAAGCACTGATGCTTTCCCAGTCATGAAAAGTATATCAATTGCACTGTTCATCTTCATCTTTCTTCCCAACCATATTTGAATTATCTAAAACATATAAACAATATTTTATTGCATATACCTAAGTACAGGATAAACTCATACTGAAGTCAAGGTTGCTTTTTTTATAAAAAAGGAAATCCTGGGGCTGGAGACATGGCTCAGCTGTTAAGAGCACCGACTGCTCTTGCAGAGGACCCGGGTTCGATTCCCAGAGCCTACATGGTGGCTAAGAACTGTCTTTAACTCCAGTTCCAGGGAAATCTGGCGCCCTCTTCTGACCTTTGCAGCATTGTACTACATGGGTGCACCAATCTACACGCAGACAGTACACTCATACACATAAAAAATAACAAATAAATAAAATATTTTTAAAAAATTAAAAAATTAAAAAAGGAAATGCTAAAGAGTAGAAAAAGAAATCTTTTTATGTGTTTATATTATAATTCTTCCTCAAAGAAATACTACATGTAAATACATACATAAACATACATTCACACATCATTCTGAAAAACAGAAATATACAAAAGGATAAAAACAAAACAGTAAACATTATCGCCAAAACATAATAAAAAGAGAACCAGATTGGAGTTTGGGCAGGGCAGAGCCCAAGTTGGGTGAGAAATATAAAGGAAAAAGAAAAATTAAAAGCCACATATCACTGGTTATAGTATTGGTCTTTCTTTCTTTCTTTCTTTCTTTCTTCCTTCCTTCCTTCCTTCCTTCCTTCCTTTCTTTCTTTCTTTCTTTCTTTCTTATTTTTTTGGTCTTTTTGAGACAGGGTCTCCCTGTAGCCCCAGCTGTCCTGGAACTCACTCTGTAGACCAGACTGGCTTTGTACTCACAAAGATCTGCCTGCCTCTGCCTCCCAAGTGCTAGGATTAAAGGTGTGCGCCACCACGCCTGGCTAGTATTGGTATTTCTATACTAGCATCCTTCTTAGTAGTTCAAACCAAACAGTGCCTAAATTTTAGTTTGTATTGGGGACTTTAAAAATAGAGTATGTTTAAAAAAATAGAGTATGTTTAAATGACAACAGATAAAAATCTTAGTATTCTAAATGCATGTCATATGGAGAAATCTTAAAGAAACTGTGAACATTTATCCTAGCAAAGGGAAAATTTAAGTGGACACAGGGTTTGCATCACTTAGTGAAAAATAACTAATGGTCATTGATAAAGAAAGAAATGGGATCTCCCACAGGCTATAAGTTTCCTATTCAACCTGACTTCTCTAGTGATTCTTCCAAATCTGGCATGATGGGATGCTGATATTACTGAGAGTTAATTCACATTTCTCACGTTTACTTCTATGTCCAGCTGTAAGGAAATCTGACATCGCATTATTTAGTAGCCACTTAATGATTCTTCTCAGTCACTTCGCTGTTCATTAGCACTCCTCCCAGGGGTGAAAAATATATCTTACTATTTAAAATTCTCCATTGTTCCCTTGGGCTTTAGAGAACTAAAATAGCATCTCTTTTCCATTACTTTCTGCTTTTCTTTTAGAGTTGTTTTGTAAATTAAATAGTTGTTTTTTCACAGTAACCAGGTTTTTTTTATGGAACTTACTAAGAATAACACTCTGAAAGAGCAAAAATAAGACAGTTCAAAATCTAAAATGTTAATATATTCCAGAAGACATACTTGAGATTATATTGCTGCCAATCATTCACAGGTGAAATTTATAGGGAAGCTGAAGTGGGAAGAGTTTCATTTCTATGCCAGAGCCCAGCATACATGTGAAATTGTTGCAAGACAGGGACCTAAATCAATTCAGTAAATTCCCATTGAGCACCTACCTGGCTTAAAACAGTGTACTAGATCTATGGAAGGAATAAAAATGAATAACAAAAGCCTTTTAATCAAGAAAATTTTGTAATCTATATAGGGATCAGCAAGTGCCTCAGAAAGTAAAGACACCTACTGTCAAATCCAAAGACCTAAGCTTGATGCCTAGCATCTGCATGCTGGAAGGAGAGGGCTGGCTGCTCCAAGTTGTCTTCTGACCCAGTGTCACATGTGTATGGACACATTCACAAACACACAATCAATCAATGTAATAAAAATTTTAAAGAACTACATATAGAGACATTCCCCAACTCACAATATCTCAAAATTAGGAATTTTTAACTTTATGATTATGTAAAAACAATACAAATTCAGGTAGAACTGTGTAAATTTGAATTCTGATCTTTTCCTAGGCAAGCAATACATACGTAGAGTGCTGGATAGCTTTGACTGTCCACTTAATACATCTGGGAAAAGGGAGCCTCAACTGGATTTTCTATCAGACTGTCCCATGGACCTCTTTATCAGGCATTTTCTTGATTTCGTTCCTCTGTGGTCTGTGCATCAGCTCCTGCCTCTAGGTTCCTGTCCTGAGTTCCTGCCTTGGCGTCCTTGCATGATAGACTGTAAGCTGAAATAAACCCTTTCCTCCCTTGAGTTGCTTTTGGTCAGTGTTTTATCACAGCAATAGACAGTAACTAGGAATTTCTCACAATCCCGGACAGTAACAACTTACTGCAGCTATATAATCTCAAAGGCAAGTGTAAAGTTGAGATGGTTAGTAGGTTGCATGTATTGAATGTATTTTCTACTTACAAAGTTTCTACTGTAGGGGCTGGAGAGATGGCTGAAGAGTTAAGAGCACTGGCTGCTCTTGCAGAGAACTAGGTTTTGGTTCCCAGGACCCACATGGCAGCTATCAACCATCCTTAACTATTTCCGGGGGATCCAATCCCTTCTTCTGACCTCTGCAGGCATTGTATGACGTAGGTACAATTATATACATGCAGGCAATACACTTATACACATAAAATAAAAATAAATAAGATTATTTTGAATATTTTAAAATATTTAAAAAATAAAATAAGAACTGGAGAGATGGATCAGTGGTTGAAGGCACTAGCTATTCTTGCAAGTTCAAATCCTAGCACCCACGGAGCAGCTAACAACTGTCTAGAACTCTGGTTCCAAGGGATCCCATACCCTCATCAGTCCTCTGTGGGCACTTCACGACACAGGTGCACTTATACACATGCAGGCATAACACTCATACTCATACACATAAAATAAAAACAAATAAATTTTTAAGTAACATAAAATAAGTTTGGATTATAAGGGGGCTTATTGGGAGGCAGTCCTCTTGAAAGTAGTGGAATATCTGGACAAGGAACAGGAAGTCATGGCTAGAAAGAAAACACAAAACACTTGAAAAAAGGCAACACCTTCTTACCTAGGGGTACTTTTAGTGGCAGCCAGGTGTGGAGTAAAGTAAAATACCACATGAGAATCAAAACTTCACACTGGGGCTGGAGAGATGGCGTAGCGGTTAAGAGCGCCGACCGCTCTTACAGAGGACCCGGGTTTGATCCCCAGCACCCACATGGCGGCCGAGAGCCGTCTGAAACTCCAATTCCAGGAGAACTCCAGTTCCAGGGGAATCCGACACCCTCTTCTGACCTCCGCGGCATTGCACGACACGGGTGCACAGACTTGCATGCAGACAGTACATTCATACACACACGGAAATAAATAAAATTAAAAACAACAACAACAACAACAAAACTTCACACTGTACTATCTAGAAGCATACCATTTTAAATTTTAGATCATAGGGTTCCAGCCGAGGCCATATTTCTTTGAAGTTGTTTGATCTTGGACAAAAATCTTTAATTTACCTCTGTCTCAGTTTACAAAGAAGATAATAGTTGTGGTAAGAATCACTATAGTTAACCAAGAGCCACTTCATAGTTCTGGGAATGTAGGAAAATTGAAAATTTTTGTTATTTCTCTGATTACTTTTTTACCTCTATGAAGATTTTTCATGTTCAATTAGAACCAGTCATTCACCAGTGAAAATACAGGCAACAAGTTTGTGTAAATATTGTAATCAGTGCTGAAACTGAGAACACTATAGAGCAATGGGAAAATACTGAAGAGCCAAACTTGGGCACATGAAATTTCAGCCACCTCATATCTGGCAAAAGGTTCAAGAAGACTCAGTGAAGTAAAGACAGCATCTTCAGCAAATTGTGCTGGCAAAACTGGATCATAACTTTCTCCCTGTACACAAATCAACTCCATATGGATCAAAGGCCTCAGTGTGAAACCTGAAAGTCTGAAAATGATAGAAAACATTGGCAGTAACCTACAAGATATAGGTGTAGGAAAAGACTTTCTAAATCAGCAGGTGCACAGGAAATAAGGTCAACAATCAAAAAATGGGAACCCATTAAACTAAAAAAGCTTCTGTACAGTAAAAGAAACAAAGAAGTGAAAAGCCATATAGTGAGAGGAAACCTTCACCAGTGACACATCTGACAGAGGTTTAACATCCAGAATATATGACTTATTAAACAACCACAAAGGTTCAAGAAAACAAATGAGCCAATCAAAAGATGGACCAAAGAGCTGAACAGAGACTTCACAAATGAAGAAGTAAAGATGGCTGAGAAACATCTTTAAAAAGTGTTCAATATAACTAGTAACCAAGGAAATGCAAATTAAAACCACTTTAAGAGTTCATCTTACCCCAGTAAGACTGGCTATGATCAAGAAAACAAAGGATACCAAATGCTGGAGAGGCTGTGGGGAAAGGAGAACACTCATCCACTGCTGGTGGGAATGCAAACTTGTGCAATCCCTATGGAGCACTGTGGAGAATTCTTAAAAGACTCAAAATGATAGGTTACTTTGGTATAGACACAGATGTTTGGATGGTATGTCAATTCATGATCTACATTTTCTTCTGTCAAGTATGGCAGGGTCTTCGTGTGGTTTATAACATCTCCTAACCATTAGAGGATGTAAGCTTGTGACATCAGCCGTGGGTTATTCCTCCAAGGAGAGAGCCAATAGCCAATTAGATTTGGGATATACAGACATATGGCTGCCACTGCTGCACAGTATTTCCAGGCAGATGAGGTGTAGCTGGTGCTGACGGAGGAGTCTTGCTTGACTCAAGGAGACCTATATTTGCTTTATTGGTTTAGTGGTCTTTGGTAACACTCTCTGGCATCCCAGAGACCATCTGTATACTTGCAAGTGCGGTCTCCATACATCTTTTCCCATGTTTATATCAGATCTCAACAGTTAAAGGGCCTTATCGCCTCTCCTTCCTGCAGATATCCCAGTTAGGATGCAAGGAGCCTTTACCATTTGTGGGGGCTTGGGTCTCCTGGCCAACAGCTCCTTGGTAGGAAATAATCCATTGTTGATGTTCAGAGCTCCTGTATTGATATATTTTGTTTAAGTGCATACTTAAGGAGACTTAGCATTATATTTGGGTCTGATAGAAATAATCCTTTTCACAGTTTCTATGTCCCATTTAGTTAATTAAAGAAGGCAGTGTTACTGATTTTACAAGAGAACACTTATATAACAGCTGGTTCCAATCTACAGCTGGAGAATGAGC
>VZQC01007972.1:4171225-4328707 GCA_009823505.1 Rhizomys pruinosus
AAAAAAAATGAAAACAAAACAAAACAAAAAAGCAGAGAAAGATGCAGAAAACTTATGGCAGAATGCACGATCTGAGATGGGTAGGGGTGAGGTGGGGGGGGGAAGGGAAGGGGATATATGCCTGAACTGAATTGGAAAATGATGTATGAAATACACAAAGCATCAATAAAAATAAATTTAAAAAAATTGAAAAAAAAAAGACTCAAAATGAACCTACTACTTGACCCAGTCATACCACTCCTGAATATATACAGAAAAGGTCTATCCTATTGCAGAGATATGTGCAAAACCATATTTATTACAGCCCTTTTCACAATAGTGAAGAGCTGGAAGCAACCCAAGTGTCTCTCAACTGATGAGTAGATAATGAAAATGTGGTACATCTACACAACGGTGTTCTATGCAGTGATAAAGAAAGATGGCATCATGAAATTTGCAGGTAAATGGATGGAATCAGAAGCCATTGTGGTAAGTGAGGTAACACAGACCCAAAAAACCAAACAACATATGGTGTCCCTCATTTGTGGATCCTAACACCAGATCCTTATAAGTCAAGGTGGGTATTTCGTTAGTAAAAATAATACCACATTGACTGATATTACTATAGATATAGCTTGAAGTTTATGTCTCTATTTTCCTAAGTTCTAAGATTTATGAGAAAGAATAAATCTCTTCCCTAAAAGTACATTAAGACATACATCAACTTGCTATGTAATTTAGGAATGTAAAGTTATACTTCTTTTTACTTACACGCAACTTTACTGTTAAAATGTAAATCGATAAACATGTTTTGGAATTAACCTATAGTTTATTTTCAGACTCTCTAATTTTGGTATATGCATGGAGTGTATATATGCATATTTTGAAGTAATATAAAATTAACAGGAACAAAAAAAAATGCTTATTCAAAGAACTAACCAAAACAGGAAACTTCTGAATCAAAAAAGTTAAAAAGGACTGAGAAAAAGATGCAAGACAGGACTTAACATGTATGGTAGAATGCATGAGTTCTGGTGGGAGTGGGGCATAGATGGGGAAAGGTCTAACTTGATTAAGAAATGTTGTATAAAATATGGGGCTGGAGAGATGGCCTAGCAGTTAAGAGCACCGACTGCTCTTGCAGAGGACCTGGGTTTGATTCCCAGTACCCACATGGCGGCTGAGAACTGTCTTTAACTCCAGTTCCAGGGGAATCTGACACCCTCTTCTGACCTCTGTGGCATTGCACATCACGGGTGCACAAACCTGCATGCATACGGTACATTCATACACATACGAAAATAAATAAATAAATAACATTTAAAAAAGAAATGTATAAAATACACAAAAGCTCAACAAAAAAAAAAATTAAGGAAAAAAGATATCCTAAGATTTCACAATTGAAATTGTTAAAATTGAATATCTATCCTCTTGGATATGAACTACAAAGTTTGAAAACAGCCCTATCCCCTTCCTGTCAAACCTGGGATCCCCTGCATAGATCGTGTACCTGCCAGTCATTAAAAATTTCAATATTCGTCTGGTTTGAGTTTGCATGGGCCTTGTGCATGCAAATTCAAACTATTGCTGCAAGTTCCTATGACCAAGTTCCCAGCTGGATAGGAAACTCTTTCCTGCAGTCACCCACTACCCCTGGCTCTGACTGTCTTTCTGACCCCTCTTCTGTTATGGTCCTTGAGCCCTGAGTGGGTGAGGTTTAATATAGGAGTCCTTAACATAAGTGACAGAAGGCATGAAATCCAGTGGAGTGCAGATAAATATGAGTAAGATATACTGTATGAAATACAAAAATTCAATTTAAAAATATATTATATAAAATTTTAATATTTCCTCTGTTATTTTACCCCCCTCTACTTCTTCATTCAAAAATTTCCAGAAGTTGTATGAATATGATTGTCTTTCTTCTCACTCCCACCTGTGAAGAGGCTTCAGTGATGGTCTTCTTACACTACAGTACCAGGGCTCTGTAACTAAGATTGTGTTCATGCTGTCCTGGATACTGGCATATGTGATCTACGTGTCCTCATCTTTACAACATCACTACTCTATATAATTTATCCAGTTTCTCCATCATCATCATTCCTCACCATGTTATTTTAGCTGACTTTTCTGATCAATCGTTCTGAAGAACAGCAAACAGAAAACTACCCATGGTATCCTAGATAGAAGGGCACCGGGACAAAGACAGAGTTGTATTTTTCTAAATAAATAACTTTTATAGCACCCTTTTGCTGCAGCAAGGACACAAAGTATTCTACAGCATTTTCCATTTAGTGGCCATATGAAGCTCACTGAATATCTTTTTCTCAAAATAAAATGCATAAATTAATCATGCAAACTCTGGAGTTAAGTAGCCTGTATTCAACAAGCTCTGTGTTCACCGCTTCCTTAGACAACATTTGGGCAAATTATTTACCTTCTTTAGGTCATGGTCTCCCCTTTAGATGTAGATTAGCTAAACCTACCTCACAAAATTGTTGTTAGGATAAATAACATGATGATCATACAACAATAAGCAGAGGGCCTGCTACATGGTAAACACCTAAACAAAGGGTTGGCAACTATTGCTGTTATTGTTATTGCTATCACCACTACTGTTAGGCCCATTCCTGATATATCATCCTCTAGGTTGATATTCCAATGCCAAGACCATTTTAGTTCAATTTTGATATTTGGAGACATCATAGTTTGTTCTCCCCAAGTTACTAAATCTGACTTTTCTTTCTCATTCATGAGAACTCTAATATTAAACCTCCTCCCAAAGAGTTCATTTTTGCTTTTCAAAAGGCACCAGTCAGAAAATATGTAAATCAAAGACTAAAAATCAAATATTTACAATACATCAGCACACAATAGACCTCTATCCAGAACAAATAAGAAGTCCTTAAAAAATCATCAAGAAAGAAGGAAATAATCCTGCCACCACCCAACAACCAAAATAAAACCAGGCAAGACACTTGGACACATACTTTACAACTGGAATCTATAAATGGCTGATGGACACATGAAAGATGATCATCGCTAGTCACCAGGGAAGTGTAAATTAAAACCATAATGAAGCTAAATGCAATGTGGAGTCCTGGATTGGATTTCAAAATGACAAAAAAAGAACATTAGTGGAAAAACTGTGGAAAACTCAAAATCTGTATATTGGTTAATAGAATTGTAACCATGCTAATTTATTGGTTTTGGTCAAATGGTAACATTGAGGGCAGCTATGGGAAGGGGTGATGGGAACTTCAACTGGTCTGTAAATCCAAAATTATTTTAAAATAAAAAGTATGAGAAAATATAATTTATATTAGATCTCAAAAATCTTTAACAAGGATTTTAATCAAAGACCTTTGAAACATTATGCTAAGTGAGAGAACCCAGAGACATAAATTACATGGTACACGATTCTATCTACATGAAGTTCTAGAATAGTCAAATTTGTTCTATAGTGATAGAAATCAAACCAGTGGTTGTTTGGAAGTGGGTACTAATTGAGAAGGAATATAAGAAAACTCTCTAGGATTGATGATAAAGTACTGGGTACTTATGGGATTGGATTATTACAAGGTTAGCCATTTGTGAAAGTTGATCAATTTCTTCACTTGAGATCTGATTTTACTTCGCTATATATAAATTATACCTTCAGAACAAAGCTCTTCAGGCTGGAGAGATGGCTCAGCAGTTAAGAGGACTGGCTGCTCCTGCAGAGAACCAGAGTTTGATTCCCAGTGCCCACATGGCAGCTAACAACCATCTATAACTCCAGTTCCAGAGGATCTGATGCCTTCTCTGACATCCATGGGCATTGCAGAACATAGATGCATTTAAACACATGCAGGCAATATATTCATACACATAAAATAAAAATAATAAATAAAAAATTCAAAAACATACCACTCTTAATAGCTTAATTATGCATTTATTCTTTCCTTTTGTTTCTTGTTCCTAAATAATGTCCCTATGTCTGTCAAAACAGACACTTTCCATTCTAAACTCAATACAATGACTACATTTCAAAGGCCTTTGATTAGAACCCTTGCTAGATTTTTGAAAGCCTAATATGAGATCCACTTGTCCCCTTAAAGTAGTTGCCAATTTATATTTATAAATAGGAAAGTAAAGGGACTGCAGTATTTCCACCATTTTTATTTTACACTCTGGCACATTTTTCACACAAAATTTAAGAATATACAAATAGCCTTCTTATCTAAAGGAATCTAAGTGTTTTACAAACCTTCAAAACAGATTTTTAAACTATCCAATATTTTATAGGAGGACCATTTCATGCACACTAAAGCACAGGCACATCTGGCAGCTGTTTAACAGTCATGACACCTCACAAAAGTTTAGGACAGGAAGTGAAGAATTCTACAGCCAACTGAGGCGAAGATGAGGAAGGCTGCAGAAGCAGAAGTCTGCAACGGCTGGGGCTGGAACACAGCCAGCATGATGTGGTTAACACGTCTGTCATAATGAAAAGCACAAGTGTCATTAGTGGTCAGAGCCTCGTCTCACAGAAGGCATGTTGCACAGCACAATGGCCTTAACTTTCCATCAGGGCCAGTAGTCTATTGCTAATACAATAGGAGACATGCTCCCATCATCCAATGTGCCCTAAATATTCTTGCTGAGGTCTCTATTCCAGGTACTACACTATACACAATCTTAACTGTGTTAAAATCTGGCAACATCCTTATCCTGATGTTAGAAGGTCAAGCCAGTATTTCATCACCATCAAACAGAACAGAGAATGTTTATTTGAATTTAAAGACTAAAAATACATTATCATACAATCACTCTCCTTTAAATACTTTTTGAAAACTTTCATTTTGCCCAATTAATGAAAATGTTAAGTGATTTTTTTCTCTAGTTGCCTTAAAGTATCTTTGTGATGAAACCTCAGGTAGTTTTTGTTTAGCCTATGGGAGGACTCTAACTGTAGAAGGGAAAAAAAGACCACAGATTCTTCCCCTGAATTTGCCAGTTCTGTGAAAGCATTTTTTTTTTTTTTGTATGTGTATGAGTGTACTGTCTGCGTGCAGGTTTGTGCACCCGTGTCGTGCAATGCCGCGGAGGTCAGAAGAGGGTTTCGGATTCCCCTGGAACTGGAGTTCTCCCGAACCGGAGTTTCAGACCGTTCTCAGCCGCCATGTGGGTGCTGGGGATCGAACCCGGGTCCTCTGTAAGAGCGGTCGGCGCTCTTAACTGCTAGGCCATCTCTCCAGCCCCATGAAAGCATTTCTTAAAAGGGCACGAACATGCCCATACATAATCAACACACCTTGGCTTCAGCTCCCTGGAAACACAGATCATTCTTCATTTAGCTCATTTATTTAGCTCCAAGCTGATCTGGATGCTAGACTTCAATCATTTTTCCAAACAATGCAGCCTCCTGAAAACAATTCAGCCTCCTGAAAGTAATTCCCCCAACAATCTCAGGATTATATAAGGATGTATATAAGGATTATATAAGGATGTGTGCCTAGAATTTCAACATCAATTACTTGACAACCATGTGCTTTTTGAAAGATCAAGTAAAGATAAGCCAGTAGTCATAGTTCTGTAGCACAGTAAGAGGAACACCCATACAAAAGATACAGCTTTTCATGAGGCTGTTGTGGCATCTCTTGGATGCTGAAGGACATTAAATCAATTCCTGCCTTGTAAACTTAGTCATCAATATCAAAGAAGTTCTTATTCCCCTTTATTTCCCCTTGACCTTGCCCAGGGTCAAGTCAGGGATAGAATTCCAATTAAGGCTGGAATTGTTTATCTATCACTACATCTAAATACATGCATATGGGAGAAGAGTTTTGGGTGTAATTGAGGATGAGTGAAATGTTGAGAAGTGACTAAATTTTAACTTTGTATCACCAGGCATGGTGGTGCATGCCTTTAATCCTAGCACTTGGGATGCAGAGGCAGGCAGATCTCTGTGAGTTCAAGGCCAGTCTGGTCTACATAGTGAGCTCCAGGACAACTGGAGCTACAGAGAGACCCTGTCTCAAAAAGACTATGTATATAATATATATATACTGTAGCAATACAAGTTGGAGAGAACAACAAAAGAACTGAAAAAAAAACTCTGGAAAGACTCAGAAAAAGATGCAGGACATGTATGGCAGAGTTCAGTGACTTGGGTGGGGTGGGGGCATAGGAAGGGAAGCGACTCTAGATTCAATTGAGAAATGATGTATGACTTATGGAAAAAGTTTAATAACAATAAAAAAGAAACATACACCCATGAACACATATGTGCACACACAAACACATATGTACACACACAAAAAAACACATGAACACACAAAAATAGAGACACACATGCATGCACAGACACACATATGAACACAACATACATACACATAGGAACATATACACATGCACACACACACAAACATACACATATGCATACACACTAATGCTATCAGTAATGCAGCATAAGTGCCCAGAGTAAGCAGACCTTCTTGAAATTTACCTTCAACTATACTAGTCATAGAACTCATTGTACCTGTCAATATGATATAGTGGTGTATTTTTAAGTATCAGTTTTATATTTCTGCATCGACTATGCAATCTTAAAACTGTGAAAGCACAGACAAGGAGAATTATTTCAGGACCTAGTAGCAGGATCCAAAAACTAATAATAATTTAGCTTTCTATGCTGCTGAGATTCATCTTGATTTTTAGGTAAAAAACAAAGTTTAGGGAGGAACTGGAAAGACGACTCATTAGTTAAGAGCACTTTCTGCCCTTTCAGAGGACTAGAGATTCAGATCCTAGCCTTCATGTTTGACAGCTCACAACCAAGCATAACTCCAGTTCCTGGGGATCTAACACACTCTTCTGGACATTGAGGGCACATGCATGCAATATGAAATATCACACACACACACACACACACACACANTCACACACACACACCATCACACACACCATCACACACACCATCACACACATAAAATTGGGTGGAAGCAGTTAGGGGATAGAGCTAGAGGAGGGAGTCTAAAATCTAAATATAATAAAAACATATGGTATGAAATTCAAAAAAATGTTCAGTAAAAAACAGCTGTTCAAACAATTTCCTTTGGGGGGTTCTGACACAAGTATTAGTGGACAATTACCAGGTACCAGATACTAGCCTTGAGAGTTGACATATTTCCATTTATTTAACTTGCTCAGGGTATTTGTGAGAATAATTGATACTTTTAACTTTTATGGGTGAGTAAACAAGGTCACACAGGCAAATAGATTCCTCCAAAGTCACACAGGTAATGAGCAGCAGCACTGAGTGCTCTGAGTTCAGGCCCTGGTTTTTCTTTCTGTGGACTGTGCAGCCTTTCACCTTTCCGCTCTGCACTGACTCTGAAGACAAGCTGTGGTCAGATCACAGGAGGATTCCACCATTAATCTTGTGCATCCTCTCTCACACTCACCCTCCCTTCCTCCATCTCTTCATTCTTCCTCCCTTCCTTCCTCCATCCTTCCTCCCTCTCCCTCCTCTTCCTCAAGAGCCCAAGTTGACTCAGAATTCTGCTTCTTTCTCCCAGATGCTGAAATTACAGGTGTGCTCCACTGTCTTATTTTCTTAGAGTAAGAAGCCACTGATGCTTTCTGTGTGACAATAGAGAGCTCACTTTTTATGAATTAGAATCTGGCCTAAGATATGATGGATTGATTAGTAGAGCGAAAACAAAGCAGAGAAACCAGTCTATGGTGGTTGATATAGCAATGCCTGCACAGAAGGATAGAATGAAAAGGAAATAGGTTTTTAAAGTCCTTGGTACATGGTGGACACTACTCAATAAATATTTATAAAAATCCAGAGCAGGAAAAAAAAAGGCAGTGGAAGAAAAGAATTGAAACTTAATTCACTGTTTACGGAAAACAAAAAGAAAGCATATCAAATGCTATTCTAATGTCACATCCCAGACAACTCTGTTTATTTTAGAACCAATAATATAATTAAAAAAACAAATTTTAAGAAAAAATATTTTAAGATTAAGATACACCAGATTTGAGATAATCCAAGATATCTCATGAAAACGTTTAGTGGAGACAGTTACCCAGGTAAAAGAGCTGGCTGGAAATTGGGATTTGACCATTGGCTATAAGGAGTTGCAACCAAAATGGAGGAGAATTACCAAGGAAAATGATACAAAATGATGAGAGTAAAGGGTAAGAACCTGATGTAAACATGTAAAGCCTCTCTCTGTCTTTCTCCCTCTCTCTTTCTCTCTCTTTCTCTCTCTTTCTCTCTCTTTCTCTCTCTCTCTCTCTCTCTCTCTTTCTCTCTCTCTCTCTCTTTCTCTCTCTCTCAGAAGTGCAAAACAGTTTCAAATGTTGCTTGAAAATCAAGAAGACCGGGCACGGTGGCTCACGCCTTTAATCCTAGCACTTGGGAGGCAGAAGCAGGCGGATCTTTGTGAGTTCAAAGCCAGCCTGGTCTACAGAGTGAGTTCCAGGACAGCTGGGGCTATAGGGAGACCCTGTCTTGAAAAGACAAAAAAAAAAAAAAGAAAAGAAAATCAAGAAGACCATCTCTTGGGAAAGATAACTGGATTTGGCATCATGAGGGCATAGTGACCTTCAAGAACTCAGGTTCATACAAGTAATGAAGGAAAGGAATCAGAGAGCTAATGGAGTGTGAGCTAAAAGGAGGGTATGTAACAGATGGCTCATACAGCAAGATTGGATTTACAAGAACAAAGCACTAGGATTTACTTTACTTGGTGTTATGCACCAAGCATAATGTACCTGGGAGAATGTTAACTTTTTTCAGCCCATTATTTTAATTTTTATCTTTATAGTAAAATTCTCTTATACAGCACCATTATGTCATAATCTGAACTAGGCTATACTAACTTGTGTCTCTCCGTTAATATAGGATATTGGTCTCCACACACCAGAAAAAGCCTATGAACACTAGCATTGTCCATGCCACTCCTATTTGTGTTATTACAGTGTTGAATGATAAGGTGAACTTATAAAATTAATGTTGCTACATAGGGGCCTTAATATGTTTATAATTTGAAATAAATCACCTCATTTTTCTAATCACTCTCTACTGACAATTTTACTAATTTGGTGAGATGATGAAGTTGGAGTGTGAAAAATATATTGAAATCAGATTTATGCCTAAACCCAGATGTTTAAGCATATTAAACCACTGTGGAGGGTGATGATTTATCTCTCATTCAGGTCGTAGCATGCGGTTTAGAGAACGCTTAATACAAGTGGGCTCACGTAACCACATTTCACTACTGGACCCACTGGCTCCAATTTGACTAAATTTACCAATGAAGTAAGTTTGACGGACTTGTACAAAACTCTAGTCAGCATTTTTCACTTCATATTAACTTCACCTAACCACTTCCACTGAACAGTCGTACTGCTATCAACAAGTAATTTCTCAGCCATTTAAACAACTTAGGTGATGATTATATGGACATTTTTAGTTGGAGTCAGTAAAAGAAATAAAGGCATGGTACACTTGTTTTCCTTTAAATTAAGAAAATCTGCTGGGCAGAAAGGCACTTTGCAAATATTTAGGACCCAGACAAAGAAGCAGTCATAATCAAAGAGACAGAGCCTCCCCAAGTGTTTCATAAGTGTCTCAAAGTGTGTATCACCAGTGATGATTATACTCTAGGATCAAGGTCTAAGAAAATATGTCATAAATTTAAATCTGAAAAATTTGAAGATTGTGTTTCTTTAAGTGGGGAAGCATATAGAACAGACTAGATCAAGAGTTGGCAAATTTTCAGTAAAGGGTCAAACAGTAAATATTTTAGGCCTTGTAGGTCACGTGGTCCCTGTAGGGATTATTAAAGTCTGCCACTGTAGTGCATAACCAGCCCTAAAAAACATATAGAACAATGAACGTGGCTGTGTTCCAGTGAACATTATTTATAAACAGATTACAAAAGTGATTATTCAGCAACAATAAAAATACACAAATGATGAGGTATGTCAAAGGGAAATGAGAACCAGAAGAGTTCTGCCTCATCGAAGCTGAAACAACTTGAACAACAAACTACATAAAGTAATATTGATTAAATCTAAAAATATAAAATGAGTACATATAGTCCATAATGATCTCAATAGAAGAATTTAAAATGTGGAGGAGACAAATATCTTGTGCACAATAATACACATAAATTATGTAGATAATTAATCCTCAAGGAAGTAGATCCTAACCCTTTACTGCTTAAATATGGCATGAACATAGCTTCCTTACAAAAATTACAGTACAGTAAGTGGCAGAAGACCAACATTACAAGTCAAAATGTTTAGCAAATAGTACCACACCCAAGGTGATCACGAACAGTATCAACAATGGTAAGTCATGGTCATCACACAATCTTCATACAGTGCAAAAAAAATTACCTTTATCCTCCCCAAGTTTATAACTCCAGTTTTAAATTGAGAAAAAACTATCAAAATAATACCAATAGAGTGGCATGTTCCATAAAATAACTGACCAATAGCCAAAAATGTCAAGGTGATCAAGAACAAGAGAAATTTGAGAAACTGTCACAACTAAGAAGAGCTTAGAAAGATGACCACACAATCCTGAATAGAGAAAAGGCATGTGCAAAAATGAAAAAATCATGAATAGCTATACTTCAGTTAATTTTCCAGGTTGGAATTTTATTTAAGTGAAAAATAAAAATTCTATACATTTTTACAACCTATTTTGAAATATGTATATATTGTGGAATGCTCAGTTGAGCTAATGTGTATTTACCTCTCAAACTAATCATTTTCTGTGATGACAGTTTAATATCTATTTTCCTAGTTATTGTCAAAATAAAGTACATTGTTAATAGCTACAGTAACCCTATATAAATTAGCTATCTTGAACTTGCACCTCCTAAGTGAAATTCTGTGTAACTTAACTTATGTCTTCCCACCACCCTCGGCCCACAGTCACTACAATCCTACTCCAAACTTCCACTAGATCAAATTTCTCAGATTACACACGAGATATGTAGGATTCCTATTGTCTTGTGTGTATTCATTTCACTTAATGTAATAGCCTCTAAGTTCATCCATGTGGCTATAAATGATAGAGTATTCTATTTTCTAATGCTGGATAGGACTTAATTGTTTATCTATACCACATTTCATTTATCCATCCATCCAGAGACAAATACTTAGCTGATTCTATATCTTGGTTATTGTGAGTAGTGCTCCAGTAAACACAGGAGTGAAGATGTCTCTTAGACATACTGATTTCATTTTCTTTGAATTCAAATTCCATGGATAACATAAGGTTTGGGTATCTATTTGCTTGGTTGGGTTTTTTTCTCTCTTTTGATAACATACCATGTTATTTTTCAGAATGGATGTGTTGTACTAATTTACAGGCTCAGTAGTATACTGTGTTCACCAATCTCTTTGTACATCTTTGAAGGAAATACATTCTAAGACTATACTTTCAGGGATCATTTCTATAGTATGTTACTAGAGAAGTTTCTCTGACTGTGTAGAGTACCAGAAACCACGAGGAGATGTAAAAACAAAAAACAAACAAACAAAAAAAGAAAGTAATACATTCTAACAGGTAGGAGCAGCTAATTCATTGTGGTTTTAATTTGTATTTCTCCGATGATTACTAATGGTAAGCTTTTTTGTATGCCTATTATTGACTACAGTAACCATGTGTAAATGAGACCTCTCGAACTTATTCCTCCTAATTGAAATTTTTGTGTTCTTTAACCTTCATTTTCCTAACACCCTTTGCTCCTGGAAACTATCATTTTATTCTGTCCTTCTATGAACTCAACTTTGCTAGATTCCACACATATGAGATCATGTGGCTTCTGCACATCTTCTTCTTAATTACTTAGTCCATTTTTAGTTGATTTTTATATATCTGTGAGTAAAGGGTATAATTTTATTCTTTCTTATGTTTTGGATAATTTTGTCAAAATTATGTCAATTAAATAAAAAATTTAATTTCTTTTTTTTTAATTTTTATTGATGGTTTATGCATTTCGTACATCATTTTCCAATTCAGATCAGGCATATTTCCCTTTCCCTTCACCCCCACCCCCACCCCTAAATACATGGTGAGTCTATCCCCTGCATTCAATGATGTTCTACACGTCTGATTTTATTCCAGCACCATGATGTTTTGATTACCATAGTTTGATAGTCTTTTAAATCGAGCAGTTCTGCCTGCAACATTCCTCTCTTTGGTCAAGATTGCCTTGACTCCTTTGACTTTTGTAGGTCCGTGGAAATTTGAGGGATATTTTTCTGTTTCTATGACAAATGTTATCGGAATCTTGATAGTATGTCGAATATGTGCATCATCTGGAGCAATACGGATATTTAAAAGATATTCATTATTCTAAACCATAGGCATGTGATAGCTTCTATTTGTTTCTGTCTTTTTAAGTTTCTATTATAAGAATTTTGTAGTTTTTAGTGACAGGTCTTTCACCTCATTGCTTAATTGTATTCCTAAATATTTCCTTAGAATTTTTGCAAATGAGAATGTTTTCCTGATTTTTATTTCAGATAATTTTTTCTTCTTTTTTGTTTGTTTGTTTTGGGGTTTGGTTTTGGTTTTGGATTTGAGACAGGGTCTCACAGTGTAGCCCAGGCTGGCCTGGAACTTTCTAAGTAACCCAGACTGAAATAACTTTTGTTAGTGTTTTGAAATGTCACTGACTTTTACATGTTGAGTTTGTATCTGATGATTTTTTATTATTATTTCAAATGGCTTTTTGATGGGATCTTTAGGGTTTTCTGTATATAAGATTTTGCCATTAACAAAAAGACTATTTAACTTCTTTTTTAAACTTGGATGATGTTTATATGTTTTCTTCTCTTGTCTAATTGCTCTAGGTAGGATTTCCAATATTCTTGTATTAGTTACTTTCCCCAAATGCTATAACAAAATATCTGACAAGAGGCTATTTAAGAAAGGAAGTATTTATGTTGGCTTACAGTCTTGGGTGATACATTCCATCCCTCAGGTCAGAGAAGGCATGGTGGTAGGAGTAGAAGGCCAGCTGGTATCATTCCATCCAAAATCACAAAACAGACAGTAAACAGGAAGTGGAGCTAGGCTGTAAAATCTCAATGCATTCATTCCCCTAGTGACCCATTTCTTCCAGTAAGGCTCCACCTTCTACAGACTTCACAACCTTCCAAACCAGTACCACCAGCTGGGGACCAAGTGTTCAGACACACAAGTCTCTAGAGGACATTTTGCATTTAAACAGCAACATTCTGCTCCAGAGGATGACTGCCATTTTATGCTCCCAAATTCAGAAGTCCCTATTGTTTATTGCTGTTGTTGTTGTTACTGTTATTGTTGGTGGTGGTGGTGGTCTTTTTGAGACAGGCTCTCCCTGTAGCTCCAGCTGCCCTGGAACTCACTATGTAGACCAGGCTCGCCTTGAACTCATAGCGATCTGCATGCCGGAAGTAAAGGCATGCGTCCCCATGCCTGGTGCTCCTATTCCCTACCACATTTAACACTCCTGACACTGTTCAAAAGCCCAAAAGCTGCTTCTTACAAAGAAGCTACTAAGTCACTTAAACTGTGACTCTTCATAGAATTAAAGCATGCCTGGCTCACTTGGTGGCATATGCCTTTAATTCTAGCACTCAGATCTCTATGACACTGGACCTAGCCTGGGCTACACAGTGAGTCCCAGGCCAGCCATGGCTATAGAAAAACCAAACCCTGTCTCAAAAACACAAATTAACACAAAAGCTACAAAACCCATGTAAAAGCAAACCCATGACAAAACCCAGTATAGAACTTGGAAAATGGATAAGAAACCCCAACTTTAGCTGAGGAACTATTGGCAGCTGGTCACTGCTGGGTGAGGAGGAGTTTATCTTCTTTATGGGCATGGCGTTGGACAAGCTGACTGGGATCCAGTGGATGAACTCATACCAAGGAGTTCATAACTTTTAACATATATGACAGAATGCATGAAATCTGGTTGGGGGGCTATGGGACCAGTACAGATGGGGGAAGACATCTAAATATAATTAAGATATATTAATGCGGCCTGTAGAGATGGCCTAGTGGTTAAGAGTGCCTACTGCTCTTGCAGAGGACCCGGGTTCGATCCCCAGCACCCACATGGTAGCTAAGAACCGTCTTTAACTCCAGTTCCAGGAGAATCCGAAGCCCTCTTCTGACCTCCACAGCATTGCACGACACGGGTGCACAAACCTACATGCAGACAGTACACTCACACACATAAAAATAAATAAAATTAAAAAATATTTTTAAAAAGATATAGTAATGAAATGCAGAAAAATTCAGAAAGAATATATATTGTAAAAATAGTTATATACTCCCGACATATAAAGACAGAGAATAAACATTCCAATTCCAAAAGAGAGACATGGAAGCCAAGAAAGATCAGACTGAAGCAAAATCAAAACCCACTAAAGCAATATCCAATCCTGCAGCTCCATGTCTGGCATCTAGGACACATGATCTAATCGAATCATTTACTCTTCACAGACTAGCCTGCTGCACACATAGACTGTCTCTTGGGTTGATTCCATTCTGTGCACACAGCTTTCTTCAGCAAATGTCCCATGACTGTGGCCTTGTCAACATTCTTGGGCTTCCATTCCAACTTATAGTCCATCTTCACAGCTTTGTGCAATGGTCTTTTGGGGTCTCCATGCAGTGACTTGAACTCTGCTACCTGTATCTTGGTTTCAACATCTGTCTGCAACCATGGAGGAAAACCCTATGGCCTCTTTAATCTACTGCGCCTGAAAAAAAACAGCATCACGTGTATATGATTCTGCTACCAGCTTAGGTAGAGCCTGGCCTCACTGGATCAAATTTGCATTGGCCTTTGTATGCTGACCCTGGAGAAACATTTTCCTTCAAAGTTGTTTTCCAAGAACGGGGAACCCCTTTGACATTTTTAATTTAAGCTCTCTCCTTCTAAACTGATTTGCAGTTTTACAAGTTGCATCTTTTTTAAATTTCTTTATTATTTTTATGTGTATGAGTGTACTGTCTGCATGTAGATTTGTGCACCCGTGTCGTGCAATGCCGCAGGGGTCAGAAGACAGCATCGGATTCCCCTGGAACTGGACTTAAAGACGGTTCTTAGCCGCCATGTGGGTGCTGGGAATCGAACCCGGGCCCTCTGCAAGAGCAATCAGTGCTCTTAACCACTGAGCCATCTCTCCAGCCCCCTACAAGTTGCATCTTTTAATGGATGGGGTCTGGCCTTCATGACATCTTTACTGTTGTCCCATTGCAGAGCAAAAGGTTTCTCTTTAATAATTACAATCCGATTTGTAGTACACGCCTAGGTAGCAATTTTAAACGTGCACTTTTTTTGAAAAATGGGGGGCCTGGAGAGATGGCTCAGAAGTTAAGAGCACTGGCTGATCTTGCAGAGGACTCAGGCTCAGTTCCTGCCCCCACATGGTGGCTAACAACCATCCATATAACTCCAGTTCCAGGGGATCCAACGCCCTCTTCTGACCTCTGTGGGCATTGTGTGACATGGATGCACTTATATACATGTAGGCAACACATTCATACACTTAAAATAAAAATAATAAAATATTTTTTAAAAAAGAAAAAAATGAATTTTTCATTTTTTCTTCCTACTTGTTATCCTTTTCCACTACAGACCTGGATAATAACCACACACACACTGAATGTTATCTTGCTTTGAATTTTCTTGCACCAAAAACATTAGTCCATTACTTTTAAATTCAACTTTATGCTAATTCTCAGAATATAGAATGTAGCCAGATTCTGCGCATCACCAGAATATAACCGGAATGGCCTGTTCCTGACACAGTCCTGGTCCCTCTGAAATCTCATAAGTTGAGTCTCCACAGTATGTATTTCTTTCAGTCTTCTGGTCTTCTAAATGCTCAGCAGAGTGGCCCATCAAGCTCTGTTTAGTATTTGAAGGCATTTATAGGCTGACGTTCCAAACTCTTCCACATTCCACCCACAAACCAATTTTTCACAAAAGCCCAAGATTCAGATACATTTATCATAGCAGTGATACTGCTTTTTGTCACCAATATTCTGCATTCATTACTTTCTTATCACTATAACAAAATATCTGGCATGATATAATTTTAAAAAGGAATGGTTTATTCTAGTTTACAGTTCAAGAGGGTGCATTCTACCATGACAGGGATGGCACGGTGGCAGGAGCAGACCAGCTGGTCACTTTGCACACAACATCTTTCTGATCCACAGTGAACAGGAAGTGGAGCCTGCCTATCAGTCTTGATGTCTGCCCCTAGTAGCCTACTTCTTCCAGCAAGGGTCTACTTTGTAAAGATTCTAGAACCTTCCAAAATTGCATCACCAGTTGACAACCAAGTATTTAAGCAAATAAGTGTATGGGGGACATTTCACACTCAAACCATACACTTCAGTTGAGTATCTGTGGCAAGAGTGGAGATGTTGTATTCTTCCTAAAGGAACCTCTTTCATTGTGATTATTAACTCTGAGTTAGCCAAATGTAGACTCTGTTTGGTTGAAATACTTTCCTTATCTACCTAATTTATTGAGAACTTTATAATTAAAAGATGCTAAAATTTGTAAATTTTTTGTATCTACTGGTTTTGATCAATCATATAGTTTTTAGCTTCATTCTGTTAATATGGTGTATTATATCTATACTTAGCGTGTGTTGAAACAATCTTGTCTTAGATACATTCCCTTTGATCATGGCAAATTAACCTTCTAATATGCTGTTGAATTTGGTTTGCAAGTATTTCACAGAGTATTTTGGATGTATTTTCATCAAGGATCTTGTTGTCATTTCCTTTCCAGGTGCTATGATAAAACACCTTGACCAAAAAGAAAAGCATTTTAGGAGAAAAGGTATTTCTTTTAGCTCACAATTCATTCCACATTACAGTCCATCACTGCGGGAAAGTCAAGGGAAGAACTTGAAACAATGAGTCACATCCATAGTCAAAAACAGAGAGAGAACAAATGCATACATGCCTACTGCTTGGCTTACATTTCACTCACATGGTTCAGGGCCCAGCCATAAAATAGTGCTCTACATTCAAATTTGTTCTTCCCACCTCAAATAATCCACTTAAGAAAATCTTTCACAGGCATATCCACAAACCAAGCCTTCACTGAGATCCCCTTCCTGGATGATTCTAGGCTGTGTCAAGTTGATCATTAAAACTATCACCTTGGGGCTGGAGAGATGGGTCAGTGGTTAGGAGTACTGGCTGTTCTCTAGGAGGATGTGGGTTCAATTCCCAGCACCCACATAGTGACTGAGAACCATCTGTAACTCTAGTTCCAGAGGATCTGACATCCACTTATGACCTCCATGGGCATGGCATGACACAGGTGCACAAATACATGCAGGCAATACACTGGTACACATAAAGTAAAAATAATAATAAAGAAACTAACCACCACTGATGTTTAAATCTACTTTTCTTTCCTTGTGGTGCATCTGTCTGGCTTTGGTATAAATGGACTGGCTGATGTCCTAAACTGAGTGTGAAAGTATTCTTTTTATAATTTTTGGAAGAGTTTGAGAAAGAGTATGTGCTCTTCTTTTAAAGCCTAACAGAATGTGTACTGGAATCATGAAGTCCTAGGCATTTCTTTAGTGAAAGACTGTTAATTAGGGACTGAATTCTAACATTTTCTATTTCTTTATGGCTCCACATAGTCCTCGTGTGTTGTATATGTGTAGGAATTTATTTATTTCTTCTATTTTTGGTGTATAATTTATTCATAGAAGTCTCCTAGAATTTTTTTGTATTTTATGTTATCTCTTTCAATTATTACTTTATTTGAGTCTTTTTCTCATTTTGTCCAATTTATTTTTGTCATAAAACTATTTTTTAAGCCAGCCTTTATTTCTGGTTGACATTTTTCTATTGGTTTTCTAGTCAATAGTTACTCTAGTCCTTATTATTTCCTTCCTTCAATTACTGGGCTTTATTTTATTGTTGTCTACTTATTTGAGGTGATACAGTAGGTTGAGGTCTTCCTTATTTGTTTTGTTTATTGCCATAAACTTCCTTCATAGATCCACTTTTCATTCCATCCCAGAAGTTTTGCTACTTATGCATATATATTTTCATTAAATTCAATATTTTTTAAATTTATCTAATTTTTCCTTTTTCCCATTGGTTATTCCAGAGCATGGTGTTTTATTTTCATGTATTTATGAATTTTCTAAAATTCCTCTTACTATTGATTGCATATCACGGGGCCAGGAAACAAAAACTTAACATGGTTTAAATCTTTTTGTTCATTTTTTTAATTTAGACTCTATACTGGTGTGACAAATAATTTATGATGGAGTATTCTGTGTACACCAGAGAAGAATATCATCTCTGCTGCAGTTGGACAGACAACTCTGCAACAGTTTCAGTTACTCTATCTTTGTATTACCATATTTAATCTATTTTCATTCAGATTAATCCCAATAGGTAAGGAGTATTACATACATTTTGTTAACTTTTTCTGGTTGTCTTGGAGATCCCTTGCCCCTTTCTTTTCTAAATATCTTTATTTATGTTTAATTGATTAAAATTATCAGCTTAACCTAACCTATTTTTTATTTTATTTATTTATTTTTATGTGTATGAATGTATTGTCTACATGTAGGTCTGTGCACCCACGCCGTGAAATGCTGCGGAGGTCAGAAGAGGGCATCGGATTCCCCCGGAACTGGAGTTAAAGATGGTTTTCAGCCGCCATGTGGGTGCTGGGGATCAAACCCAGGTCCTCTGCAAGAGCAGTCGGTGCTCTAACCACTAGGCCATCTCTCCAGCCCCAACCTAACCTATTTTATGGTCAGTCTCATGCTACCTGCAAAGCAAGAACTTATAGTAGATAAACAAAAGATAAAGCTTAAAGAATCAAAGTACGCCACTAGAGAATCACCCATTCAACTGCTATCAGCCTGGTAATAAGATGGGTCCAGAAGCTTAGTCTGTAGATAACAGCATGGAGCCTGGAACTGTGGGGAAATTTTACTGGAATAGGTAGTGTGTTCAGGTCAGGTTCAAGATACCATCTGATATTCAATCCCCTGTGCTTTCCCCAAGAGAAGGTTATCTCTTTCCATGCTCTGTTACCTGGAGTACGAGTGCAGTGACATGGATAATGTAAACTGTCCTTTTACCCACTCCAATGCATCTCTTCTTATGTACTACACCCAGGTGTTGCAACCTACCATCTGGTTTCCTTAACTCCTGTTAAAACATTTCCAACAAATAGATAGTGTTCAAATCAATGTTTCTGTGTAGGGATGAGGCCTGGAAAGTCCTATTTAGTCTGTACTTTACTTCATTTGTAAAAGCAACAACAGATGGCAAGCTAAGATTGTGCCCGGTGGTCATAGTGTTCTCACTCCACCCTGGATTAACTGTGATAGTCACTAGAGGTCATAGCAGTCTCCCAAGGGCACACACACACAAAAGCAGAAATAGATGAAAAGAATGAGAAGATGCTTCTTGAGATGCATCTAGTCTTTCTCTTTATTTTACAGCTGAAAAGGCAGAATGAAGCTAAGAGCCTTACCCAAGGCCAAACAGCTTGTAAGCCGGTGGGTCAAAAGCTGGGATTCCGGGTCCGGGTCCTGACTAATGTTCTTTATAGTACATGTCATGATTGCCTTCTCCCTTTCCACTAGACACGTAATTCCAAGTCACTTCAGAAACGAAAATGTACTTTGGCAACTCAACTAACTCATGCCCTCTGAACAAAGAAAACCTAACGTGCTTTTCTGTTTTCTCCCCAGTTAATTTTTTTCCTCAATTTCTTATAGTAGAAAGCAGAACCCTTGAAGCACCAGAGCTGGGAAGAGCTGCGTCTTCCCTGCTTTCCATCTCCTGATCCTGTTTACATGTGTTTGTCTGCAAAAGTTTTAATGGAATAAGAGAAAATGAGTGCTTTAATTTCCCAATAAAATCTGTGCCGTTGTGTGAGTCATGGTTTTCTTTTTTTACACTAGCAAGGGCAAAACCTTCTGGTTTTAATAACTAATGCTGCTGAGTTCAATCAAAAGCACGTAATTTAATTTAATCCAAACCTTGATCAATGCCAGCTTCCCCTGGAATTTTATCTTTGTTTTAATTTGAATCTCTATGTTCAGTAAAAGGAGAGGCCAAGAGGAAAGGAACAGAAGTCAATTAGCTGAAGGCTTGTTTCTATACAAAGGACATGAAAACACAAGATTGACAGGGAGCCTCTGAAACCCAAATGTTTCTGCCCCATCACACAATCTTTTCCTGGCAGAATTAATGTTTTCTTTAGTTCTGAATTAAGGAGCTGAACAATTCACAGCTCCATTTGGAAAAATATTTTTAAATAAAATATTCCAAAGCCAATTAGCATCAGATTTCTAAGCCAGAAGTATATTGCCTTTAATGTGTTAATAATCAAAAGATATGCTACTGTAAAGTTAGATTCAGAGCTGGGTGTGTTGATACATGCTTTTAGTCCCACCACTCTGGAGGCAGAGGTAGGTGGATCTCTGTAAGCTCAAGGCATGCCTGGTCTACATAGGAAGTTCTTGGCCAGCTGGGGCTATAGGGAGAACCTGTCTCAAAAAGAAAAGAGAATCAGAAAGTTTGGGTCTGGTTAAATACTAAGGCAAACTGCTTAGAGGACTAGAACACATGTAGGGACTGAGATGGAAATAGAAAGAGCAATCTTGAGGACAATTTTGGTAAACTTTTCTTGGTTTTTGTCTTTGTTTGTTTGTTTTTGTTTTGTTGCTGTTTTTGTTTTGAGACAGGGTCTACCTGCAGCCCCAACTAGTAGACCAGGCTGGCCTTGAGCTCACAGAGATCCACATGCCTCTACCTCTCGAGTGCTAAGATTAAAGGCGTGTGCCGCCACTCCTGAGCTGATTAGCTTCTCTTATATGACACTTTTTATTGCAATAAAGTTCAGTATCATAATTGGGAGCATGAACTCTCGTAGAATTGTCACTGTTAACTGACGCTGCTTTATTAACTTACACCAGGAGTTCCTATTATCTTATCAAGTGTGAACCACATACTATGCAAGGTTGAGAAGAATTATGAAAATCTCCATTTTGGTTCAATTATGCAGTTTTTCAGTGCAAAAGCTTTTTAGAGCTATTTGAAGGCTCATGAAAGAAAACCGAGCAGCAGGAGCAGTTTTGAATCTCTCCAAAAGCAGGGTCACTGGCAGCCATGTGGCTCAGCACTGTCCAGAATTATTCGTTCAATTGTGAACCAAAGAAGCAAGGAAGTCAGTTTCTTGTAGAATTTCTACACTTCTTGGTTTTGAGCATCTGGTTCACCACAGCGGTTTCATCTCCAGATTTGTATGAACTAAGAGCCACAGACTGTGGGATGCCAACCCTGGAAGGGCACTAGAGTACATCCAAGCTAGCAAGTCTCATGCTGAAGGGTTCCAGGGACTAGTAATAGTTTAAATTATCTATTTTTGGAGAGAACACCAAAATGAATTTGTACATTTTTTCCAGTCATTTACGTGTCCAAGCAAAAACATTTAAAATGGCAAGTACCATCAATTATCATAATGTAATAGATATTTTTAAAAAGAAATGCTGGAAGGATATAAATTTGACAATTAAATAAATCTAATTCATTTAGCTTCATTCTTATTTTCTCATTTCACCCTAAGTTACTGACAATTTTGTCCAGAATGGCAATCATGCTTTGACTATTATTTAGGAACATTCAGTTAATCCAATTTAACTTTTAGTTTATTGATAAAAACATTTGACTTCCTGAAAGGGGTAGAGACTCATCTAAAGAATTCAAGGGGGTTGTGAGTTAGTAAAGTGCTTGCCATGAAAATATGCAAACTTAAGTCTGAACCACAGGAAGCTTTTTTAAAAATTCAGCTGAGCTTGGTGGCACATACTTTTAATCCCACCATGAAGAAAACCAAACAAGCAAATCCTTGGACTCACTGGCCAGCCAGGCTACCCAGCTTAGCAGGGTGCAGGGGAGTAAAAGAATGTGGCTGTGGAGATAGCTCAGTCAATGAAGTGCTTGGTGTGCAACCCTGAAAAACTGAATTCAATCCTTGGCTCACAAATAACAAGCTGGATGTGGTGGTACTCATCCATTATCTCAGGGCTAGGGAGGAGGAGAAGATGGACCTATGCAGGTTGCTGGCCAGGCAGCCTAGTCTACTTGGCAGTTTGAGGCCAGGTAGAGAGGCTGTCTAAAATGACCACGTAGGGCTGGGGAAATAGCTCAGTCAGTCACATACTTCCTGTTCAAGCATGAGGACTTGTGTTTGATCCTCAGCACTTATAGAAAAGGCCAGGAGGCATGGCAGTGCCTCTAAACCCAGCATGATGAAGTAGAGGCCAGTGGATCCCTGGGACTCTTTGGCCAACCAGCATAGTCTAATCAATGAGCTCCAGATCCCAGTGAGAGACCCAATCTCAACAAGTAAGGTAGATGGCTCCTGAGGAATGGCATCTGAGGTTGAACTTTGACCTGCACACCCCAGCACACACACATGCACACACATGTATGTACATACACACACACACACACACACACACACACACACACCAAAAACAGAAAAAGAAATCAAACTGACTGATGCCTGAGTTTATATCATAACCAAGATCAGTAAATTCTGACTACGTTGTTTTCCATCTGTAACAGGTTGTTTATTTTGTTCAAGAAATGTTTCTTGGTTGCTGACTATATACTTTTGGAAAATTAACAAACAATTATCTCCTTAAGAATTGTATAGTTGTAGGTTAGACAGTACTAGAGAGATGGCTTAGTGGTTAACAGCACTGGCTGCTCTTACAGAAGATCCAGGCAGGTTTGAATCCCAGCACCCACATGGCAGCTAACAACCATCTGTAACTACAGTTCCAGGGGATCAAAAGCCCTTTTCTGTCCTCCACAGGCATTGCATGACACAGGTACACTTACATACAGGAAGGCAAAATACTCATATATATAAAATAAAAATAAAATTTAAAAATTGTATAGTTACAGGCTAGAAGTGTAGCTTAATGGCAGAGTGCATACCTAGCATATGCAATTTACCATTTTTGAAAGTCAGTTATTGATCCTTTTCTGGTTCATAAGCGTGATGATCGGGTATTCACAATTTTGCATGACATGTTCCGCCCTCAAACCTTGTTATGCATTGGCACATTACCCTTCTGACAAGGAACTCAAGTGATCACAATAAAAAAAGTCAGTTGCATAGATAACAAGAATATAGTAAAGAAAGGAAGGTGGGTAGAAGTTTAGAGAAAAGCAACAAGTCTGATTTAGAGATAAATTTAATGTACAAGGAGATACAAATCTTATGACAGTTTTGGAAGAAGGTGGAGCCACTTATAGTTGGGGACTTCATGATCTTTATATCATGGCTACATGTGAACTGAGTGTAGGGAAAAGTCAGTAAGGGCATTCTATTCATAGCCCAGTGGACCGCCTGAACCAAAACTGGTAGAAAAGTATGCTAAGAGAATTTGATAGAATATCACATGTGTTTTGGTTGCTTTTGCAGAAGAAATGGTTTATTTGGCTTACAGGTTACAGTCCATCATTGAGGGAAGTCTAGGAAGGAACCTGGAGGCAAGAACTGAAACAGAAACCCTGGAGGAACACTGCTTACCAGCTTACTTCCCCTGGCTTGCATGGCTGTCTTTTTTTTTCTTAAAGCCAATTTTATTGAAGCTTTGTGCATTTCAAACAAAATTTCTAATCAAATCTAGACCCGAGAATATCACGTGTTTCAACATTGTTACGCTGCCTGGTTTGTCATTAGGCAACCATAGTGTGGTTATATCCTGGATGCAGCTTCCCTGTCATATCTCGGATGCGCTACCTAGCAGCAGGCTTCCTGTTCCTCTGGCTCTTAACAAGCTTCCTGTCCCCTGTGCTATGATTTTAATGCATGATAATATCAGTATAAAAGCTGACATCAATGCAGCTCAAATTTTAATATATCTAAGAATCTTCTGAAAGTTTTCAGAACACAGATTCTTGGAAGTAGCCCCAAAGGACTGGATCTAACAGTTAGGTCTGGAGAATTCACTTTTAAGTTCCTAGATGATATTGATGCTGTTTGCTATGGACAATACTGATTAGCACTGTAATTTGTAGTAACATTTGAACAACAATTGAGGGTAGTTATGTCCACTGAAACTTTTTGAGCAGAGTAACAGTGCACTAGATTATTGTCTATTTAATTGTTTATTTTGAACTGAAAAAAATGAAATTACCCAAAGATCAATTATTAATAACAGACCCCTAGATTCCACTCTGTGGTAACCACAGCTGTTAGCCAATAGGGAAATAATCCAAAACTGCATAAGGTTCTTTAGGGAATGAGATCCATTTCTTAAAGAGGACATCAAATAAATCTTGTCTATAACTCAAAGAAACAAGCAAAAACATAAAGCAACCATTGTTTTGGAAAGCCAAAAGACCCAGAAGGAAACCAAATCAATTCACTGGCTACCTCTCTGAAAATATTTTAGCACAAAACACTATAAAAGGTAAATAAGGCATATTTGGGAAAGAACCAGCCTGTTTAGAAATCATCTTCCCTTTGAAATACTAATAATGTTGGCAACAAATCCTTTCAATATTGGGGGAGGGGGGATAGGCTCATGAATTGTAGTCTTGTGGAAGAAGGAGTAAACTTGTCTCATGATTCCAAGAATCAAAATCACCATAAATGGGTAGAAAAATTTTAAGGAAAGCAATACAAAGATAATGAAGTACTCATTTTTAAAGATACAACTTTTTAAATCTACTCAAGATAGCTGAATTTCTGTGCACAGTGGTACATGCTTGCAATCACAACTACTTGGAAGGTTGGGATAGGATATAAGGAATTAATTTAAGCCAGCCCGACCTTGAGTGTCTGCCTCAAGAAGAAGAAAAAAAAAATGACTGGGGAATTACCTTGTATGGAAGATGCCCTAAACCGGAAGTGCTTAAGCAAAAATCTGCTTAACGTTTTCACTGGTTTACTGCAAAGGGAAATCAAGACAGGCTCAGAGAGTAGATGGAACTAGGAAACCTGTAAGAACCTATCTAACTGTGAGAATCTAGGATTCCTTTCCTGTTGCAGATAGACAACAATCAACAAAACCTAATTCAAATACTTCAGAATAGATACGAGGCTCTCATGAGATGAGTGTTAACAATTCAGCAATCATCATCAAGCTTAAGTGAATTACTGTAAGGGGTTGAGAATCTACACTCTGAAGTAAAACATCCTTTCACTAGAATGCTACTCTTCATTAGGTGTGTATCTTTAAAGTCATTTTAATGTAGGCTTTTGGGAAACATTTTTGAGTACATCCTTCATGCTAGACACTCTATTTACATGTGTCTTGAAATATATACACCTTGACCCAGTATTTAATGAAGCTTCTCAAGTTTAAAAATTCTAACTACCCGAGAAGAAGAGAACTTAATAGTAATGGAAGGAAAATTAAAAGACATGGGCACCTAATTAAATGCTTCCTGGCTTAGGCATAGCTTTTTACCACCTAACAGTTCATAGAACTTCATATATAGTAATCTTTCCATTGGTTTGTAAAGGTTCTATGCTAGAAGCTATCTACTAAAATGCACATGCTACCTGGGAAGAAAAATAATTTTAAATTCCAGCAGTTTGATCACTTCCTCTCTTTGGACTTTAGTTTCCCCACTTGTAAAATAAATGGTTTTGACCAGATGATCTCTGTGGTCCTCTCTAGCTATGAAAATCTAGAACTTACTAGGCCTACATGCCAGGGAATGAGAGCAGCTGATGGCTGCGTTTTCAAGGCTGCCTAGAAATAGACGTTGGAGTCATAAGCAGCCTAAAGTACTTACAGAGATCAAACTGTAGCCTAATCCTGAAGGTCCAAGGAAAGATTTAAACATGCCTCCAAGACTCCTGGGCAAATCACTCCCTCAGAGCTCTTGGACAACCCGTGGCTAATAAAGATTAAACAAATAAATATAAAAAATGGTTCTATCCAGCATCCTAAGAGGCCAATTTGCAGTTAATGGTGGTGTTTAGGCCCTGAAAGGGTATTAACTTACAGAGTAGTAAAGTCTCCAAACACAGCCCATAGCTTTAAAAGATGTACAGGTGCCAAAATTAAGGGCTGAATTACCATTCTGTTTTAAATGATGGTCTGGGAATGCTCAATATGACAAGGAAAATGTATGACAAATATCTTCAATACAAAGAATAAGTTATTTGAATTTATTAGAGGAAATGTGCTGCCTCTTGGGACTTCTCTTTGCCCATTCCCCAAAGTGGTGATTTTTCAAAATAGACTTGAAGATACACCTAATGCAAACTGGCCCTTGAAGCACAAAATAGGCCATTCTAAACTAAAACAGTTTCCATGTCAGTATTTCCTTAAAAAGCCTTTGGGAGCTTAGAAAGTTAAAGGAAGTACACATTCTATTAGTATCAAAACTAGGTGCTTCCATGATATACGAAATGCTGCATTTATTCAAGATGTGCAAAAAATTTTAGACCAGAGGAAAGCCTCCTGCCTCTCTACTCACAGACAAGTTAAAAGAACTGCATTGGCAACCCTGCTGGATGACAGCAGAATGACTTCCTGTCAAGTAACCCCCATTCTCCAAGGTGACAGGAAATGGGTTTAAACACTGGTAATATCACTAATCGATTTGAAAGAGCACATGTTCCCAGGCTGCAATTGTGAAATTTGGTTGCAATGTGTTTGCTGCTTGCTGGGCCGTGTGATTCAGCAGAATGACAGATGAAAGGAAAGGTCAGATTTACTAAGTGTTGAAGAGGTGTCATCAAGAGCTTCGTATTACTTCAAGATGTCCTCTGCATCAGAGGCATCCCAGAGAGAAGAGTGGATTTCTCCTGCGGAATCTTTCAGTTTACCAATGACCCTTTATGGAAACCCTCAAGTTTCTTTCAACACATGAAGAAATGAGCTTTCTCCTATTCCCTACTGAGACCAAATAGTCCGAGTTAATGGTCCTAACGTTTATATGCTCCTACACTGGTCTTTAAGATAAGTATATGCGTGCGCATTCTTTCAAGCTTTGCCAAATCCATTCTTGTCGAGTTAAAATAGTCAGATTTTTTTCTCAAAAGCTCCTATCAGTGCTTTTAATACCTTGAACTGATCTCCCACCTTTTCAAATGGAATAGCATTTGTGTCCTTGAGAAAAAACACTGTTCAGTCTTATACTAAGAAGGGTATGAGTAAATATAACTTTCATTTTATTATAGGATAGAAAAGGGCTCCTCTCTTGAGGAAACTTGAGAGATCCTCTCTCAGAGCCCATTCACATTACACATTCATTATATTGGTCATAATTTTTCATGTTTATTTATTGAGCACTTACTGTATTTGGACATTGTACTAAGCAATTTTAATAGCAAGTAGAACAAGACATGGTCCTTCATCTCTTGGAGATTCTGAATTAAATAATCAAACATTAAATAATTATTCAAATATGCATATAATTCATAAATTAGAAATGAAATAATTATCCAATGAATGTATGTTCATTAACTGAGAATGACTAATACATATACAGAAAGGTAAATTAACTTTCTAAGGTCTCACAGATTACTGGTCACCTGACTCCTGTCCCAGTTCTCTTTAAATCTGCACTACAGTGCAATGTCATGAGCTTTCCTTGAATATTCTATTTCCAAAGTGGTCTTATGGCAGGTTCTCAGCATCAGGGCTTTCCGTGTTTTTAACCTCCTGTTGCAGATATGATATAGTTAGTCTTTATTGAAATATATTTGGAAGAAGAGCAAGGTATACATATTTGTGTGTTCATGTTTTGCAGATAGGAAAGCTACCTTAAGATGAACAGAAGGTCTCCTAAACCATGCTTGTAAAAGAAGACAGAAGTACCCACTACTAAAACTTTCATGAGCACTGTTCCAAAAGAAAAAGAGGAACATCTGGGGACAGGTAAAGAAAGGCATAGTGTTCCAGAATCACTTGCAATGTCTGTCTTAATACTGCTTTAAAATGTGAGTCAAAAGGCCAGGGGGTACAAAGGCCATAGATAGTACCTGGCAAACTACAACACTCAGCTATGGCACGGCTTTATTGTACAGCCAAGACCCTCTGAACCATTGAGTTACAGGATCAGGTAATCCATTTCCTCTTCCCCAGATTTTAGAAGAGACAGAAGAACTTAGTTATGTGATCCCTCCACTAAAAGCTTAACAATTTCCTGCAAACTGTAAAACTTTCTCCAGTAAATTCAACTCATCTCATAGTTTAGATTTCTGTTTCTTCAGGAGAAAGGCAAACTGTCTTCAGTACTCAGCCTACAAACTACGTGCCTAATCAGTATTTACTGAATGCATAAATGATGTGGCCCCAGTCTGCATTTATGAACAGTGATAAGAATTTATTGGGCTCCCAGTTTTGTTATTATACTTAATCCTAATTAAACTGTAATATAGCTAATATTGCTATTCCCATTTCATAGGTAAGACAAAGGTTTAAATATGTTAAATAATTTATTGAAGGTTAATAAATTAATATAAGAAAGAGCAAAGATTTAAACACAGGTCTGACTTACTTCAAAGCTCTTGTTCTTGATCAACATTATTTATTGCTTCCTTCAGGCTCTGGCTAAGATACACAATATCTCATGACAGGGCCTCACTCTGAATTAACTAGGATACTTTAAGGGGGGGGTAAACAAGGGGAAAAGGCAAATTAACAATGTATAAGTATACATTATACATTTTAAAAAAGCTTGAGGAGGGGGCTGGAGAGATGGCCTAGCGGTTAAGAGCACCGACTGCTCTTGCAGAGGACCCGGGTTCGATCCCCAGCACCCACATGGCAGCTGAGAACCGTCTGTAACTCCAATTCCAGGAGAACTCCAGTTCCAGGGGAATCCAACACCCTCTTCTGACCTCCGAGGCATTGCACGGCACGGGTGCACAGACCTACATGCAGACAATACATTCATACACATAAAAATAAATTAATTAATTTTAAAAAATACAGTGGCCAAGAAAGATGGATGAAAGTAAAGAATGAGAATGGAAGAATATAGTAAAAAGAATGGGTACAACAAACAGGTTAAAAAATCAGTCAAGGGGCTGGAGAGATGGCTACGCCTAGCGGTTTAGAGCGACGACCGCTCTGCAGAGGACCGGGTTCGATCCCAGCACCCACATGGCACGCTGAGAACCGGTCTGTAACTCCAATTCACAGGAGAACTCCAGTTCCAGGGGAATCCGACGCCCTCTTCTGACCTCCGCGGCATTGCACGACACGGTGCACAGACCTGCATGCAGACAGTACACACTCATACACATACAAAAATAATAAAATTAAAAAAAAAAAGCTTGAGGAAATGTGCTCCAGAGTGTTTTTAATTAAATATCTTAGTGGTATCTTTAATGATACAAGTTTTTTTCAAACTTTACCTCTGCTTTCCTTTGAGTATTACCTTTGTCCCCAGATTTGTCCCTCAGGGCCACTATAGCAGCTTATGACACCATCTCACCACATAGCTTTTCTGGATGTAGAAAGGAACTTCTTGTCCCAGTTCATTTGTTTTAAAAGTAAACAAACCTTTTCCATAAGCCCTATGTAAGTAGCCATCCATGTTTATATCTTTAGCTATTCCAAGACCAATCCCTGATAAATATACTAGAATTAACCAGCATTGACTAAGTAATCAGGTTCTTCCTGCCTAACGTTAAAAAGGAATTAGCATCCTCTAAAACACATAACAAAATAACAAACAGATCTCTCAGCTTCAAATGTTCCCCTCTGTAATCTACCCATTTGTCCCCAGGAAACCAGTGATATGATCTCTGCTGTTGTAGAACAGTTTGTATTTGGTACAATTTACATATAAAAAAATTTTTCTTTTTTTTAATTAATTTTTATTTGATGCTTTGTGCATTCATACATCATTTCCAATTCAGATCAGGCACTGATTCCCTTCCTCCCCTTCCATCCCCCACCCCATCCCCCATCCCAATCATGCATTCTGCCACATGTCTGCATCTTTTCTCAGTTTTTTTTTTTTCATTTTTAGCTATAAGTGATAATCCATGAGTACAAGCATCCTTCGTGCAAAACCAATCTGCAGGCTGTTGTGCCCAAACCCCCACAGCCCCACCATCCAGTGGGGGGTGACAGGTTGTTTGTTCAATCAAGTTGATCAAATGAGTGTCCAGACTACATTGCTGTAGTTTCACCATTCACCCCAATCGCAGCCTTTACATTCTACCATGCCCCCTCTTCCGCAGATTGTTCCCTAGGCTTAGAAAAGGGCCCAGGTGGATGAGAAGTAAAACAGTCCACTCTCTCTGGAGCTGTTGACTTGGACTCTGGTCAATTCTGGCTGTTTCCTTTCATGAGCTGACAGAAAATTTTTCAATGTAACTAAGTAACGATTAAGGTTTTCCATGAATTTTGAAGCTCTCTGTGACATGCACTTGAGGATTACTTTCTTTTGATGAACTGGCCTTTTGATCATTATCATTACATAGTATCTCTCTTTAAACTGAATAATTTTCTTTGCTCTAGTTTCTTTGAATATCAAGGCAACACCAGCTTCATAAAAATAGCTGGCAAGCTTTCCTTCCTTTTATATTTTATGGAATATTTTGAGTCGTATTGACACTAGTTATTCTTTGATGTTCTGGTAGAATTTTCCACTGAATCCATCAGTCCTGGACTCTTAACTGGGGGCTTCTTATTTCTTCTGCCTCACTGTTGGTTCTAGAGCCACTGGATTATTTATTTCATCTTGTTTTAATTTTAGAATAGCATATACATCTAGAAATTCATCTATTTCCTTTAAGTTTTCCAATTTAGTGGAGTATAGGTTTTTTAAGATATGACCTCATAATTTTCTGAATTTTATTGGTATATGTTATAATATCTCCCTTCACCTCTAATTGTATGCATTTGTGTCTTCTTCTTTTGGTTAATTAGGATAGCAGTTTGTCAATTATGCTTGTATTTTCAAAGAAACAGCTTTTGGGGATGGTTCAACATATATAAATCAATAAATGTAATTTTTCAAATAAATGGAATAAATGACAGAAACCACACTCAATAGATGAAGAAAAAGGCACTGACAATCTGACACTCCTTCATGATAAAAGTCATGGAGAAGCTATGGATAGACAGAGCATGCCTAAATATAATAAAATATGTCTAGGACATCTATAGCCAAAAACTCAAAGCATTTCCACTAAGATGAGGTACAAGTGAAAGTGTCCTCTCTCTCCACCTATATTCAATATAGTGTTTAAAGTCTTAGCTAGCACAAGACAAAGAAGGAAATAAGAGGGTTAAAAAGAGAAATGACAAAGCTATCCCAATTTTCAGGAGACCCTAATACTCCACCAAAAAATCTCTTGGAGCTGATAAACACTTTCAGTGAAGTGACAGAATACAAAATTAATGCAAAAATCAGTAGCCTTTCTATATACCAATGGCAAACATCTGCAAGAGAGTTTCAAACTATACTACAGAGCAATAGTAATAAAAACAGCATGGAACTGCCATAAGAACACACACACTGATGAACGGGACAGAGCTGAAGACATACATAAAAGTCCACATAACCACAGTTACTTGAGTTTTTACAAAGATACCAAAAGATACATAGGAGAAAAGACAGCATGTTCCACAAACAGTTCTGAGAAAACCAGATTTCAACATGCAGAAAAATGAAACTAGATCATTACCTCTCTCCCTGTACGAAATTCAATCCAAACAAATCAAGGACCACAACATAAGATTGATATCCTGAAATTTCTAGAGGAAAAGTAGAAATTGCAGTGCACGTCAACTTTCAGGCACCAGTAAGAACTTTGTAAATAAGACTGTGGTAGTACAGGAAATAAGACTGACAATTGACAAACGGTATCTAATGACACAAAAAAGCTTCTTTACAAAATTTTTAAAAAAGGGGAGGAATCGGTGAATCAAGTGCAGAGGCAGCCCACAAAATGGATGGCCATTTTTGCCAGGTCTCATCTAACAGAGAACTAGTATCTAGAATGTACAAAGAACTCAAAAACTAAACATTAAGAAAATCACCGGCTAGTGGCCTGCACCTTGTTGCGGGCGGGAGTAGTTACCTGGGCAGGCATCTGCCGCCTCTGCCGCAGGTAGGGGGCCGTGGGCGGGACAGTCCTAGTCTCTTTTGTGCTGGGACCAGAGGGGTCGGTGCTAGTGGCCTGCACCTTGGTGCGGGCGGGAGTAGTTACCTGGGCAGGCATCTGCCGCCTCTGCCGCAGGTAGGGGGCCTGTGGGGGCGAACAGTCCTAGTCTCTTTTGTGCTGGGACCAGAGGGCCAGTGGCTAGTGCCTGCACCTTGGTGCGGGCCGGAGAGTAGTTACCTGGGCAGGCATCTGCCACCTCTGCCGCAGGTAGGGGCCGTGGGCGGGAACAGTCCTAGTCTCTTTTTGTGGCCTGGACCAGAGGGCCGGTTGCTAGTGGCCTGCAACCTGGTTGGGGTTGGGAGTAGTTAACCTGGGCAGGCATCTGCCACCTCTGCCCGCAGGTAGGGGGCCGTGGGAGAGACAGTCATTAGTCTCTTTTGTTGCTGGGACCAGAGGGGCGGCGCTAGTGGCCTGCACCTAGGTGAGGGCGGGGAGATAGTTACCTGGGCAGGCATCTGCCGCCTCTGCCGCAGGTAGGGGGCCGTGGGCCGGGACAGTCCTAGTCTCTTTTGTGCTGGGACCAGAGGGTCCGGTCTAAGGGCCTGCACCTTGGTGTGGGCTGCCGGGCGCGGGCTAGGTTCAGGCCCCCCGCCCCCCCCGAGAATTGGTGCGAAATCAAAGTGGACCTTTCCTTGGAGAACCTTCAGAGCAAGAAGAGAAGAGTGGTTTGCAAATAGAAAAACTAGAACAAGTAATATTATCCATAAACAAGGAAGGAGGGAAAGGGGAAAAAAAAAAAACAGCTAGAGGAGGAAAGTAAAACATCCCCTAACATAGTAGAAAAGGTATTTGTGATCTGAACCACAAAAAGTGAAGCCCACATGCCAAGGAACACGACGAAGGGACAACATGGGAAAGCACAGGAAAATCCTGCATCAAGCACTACCAAACAAGTAGGAGATAGCTACAATGGGAAACCCCTGGGGAGAACCCACAGAAACGAATCTTAGGGACATATTGCGAGACCTATGCAGAGAAAATTAAAAGAACATAAAGAGGAATTCCAAGAGAACTAAAGAGAAAAATAAACTCAAAAAGGACCTAAGAGGGATACAAATGACAAACATCAGAAAGAACTAAAGGAAAGATTGACAACTCCAGAAAAGACTAGAAGGAGAAAAAATAAAGATACAGAAACTAAAGAGAGAGAATGAAAACTCAAGGACCTAGAGGGATACAATGACAAACTTCGGAAAGAAATAAAGAACAGACCGACAAACTCCACAAAGAACTAGAGGAGAAACAAAACAAACTCCGAAAGGAAGTAGAAACAACTGAAAAAAGGAAGCAATAACCACGAAGTAAGGAACACCAGAGGAATTGAGAAACCCAAGAAGAATTGAGAAGCTCAAAATAGGAAATGGATTAAGTACTAAAGAAAACCCAGGATGTGAAATGAAAAAGGAATTAAGAACACATTCAATCAAGAAGAAAGGAACAGGAAAAAAGGCCTTCAGAAAGTAGAATTTGGAGGAAGACAGAACAAAGAATATCAGATCTGTGGAAGATAACACAGAGCCAATTTAAAAAGCTCCAAATAAAGATTTGAAAAATTTAAAATACACAAAAGTGGAAACAACCAGGAATATGGGACACTATGAAAAAGATCAACCTCCCGCATCATAGGAATAGAGGAAGGAGAAAGATCTCCAGAACATAGTTATTGATTCAGATCTTGCAACAGAATAATAGATGAAAATTCTCCCAAACTAACAAATAGACAAACCCATACCAAATACAAGAAGCACATAGGACCCCAATAGACAAGATCAGAAAAGAAAAAAAACCCACGCCATATCATAAGTTATATGCTAGATTGCCCAAAACAAAGACAAAATTCCTGAGAGCTTACAAAAGAGAAAAAAGTCACCATACAAAGGGAAACCCTCAGAATCACAACTGACTTCTTGCCTCAAACCATGAAAGCAAGAAGAACATGGAGCAAAGCTTCCCAGTGTTAAGGGACTCAGGATGCCAACCCACGAACTACTTTACCCAGCAAAAATGTCGATTATAGTTGACGGAGAGAGAGAAAAATCTTCCCATGACATAACAAGATGATGGAATACCTATCTGCGAAAACAACTCTTCAATAAAATACTTGAAGCAATTCAAAGGGCAGAAAGAGGAGCAACATCCTCAAACACCTACGAAAGAAACTAACAAAAACAAAACAAAAAAATAAATAAGAAGCAAAAAATCAAAGAAAATAAAAATCAAATGAAATGTAAGGAAGCAACATCCATCTTTAATTATAACCTTAAATATTAATAATGGGCTAAACTCCCCAATAAAAAAGGCACAGACTGGCGAGAATGGATTTAGAGAAACAAAACCCAATCTAGTATGCTGTCTACAAGAAACCCATCTCAATCTCAAAGTATAGCCTCAACTTAAGGTGAAGGGATGAAGAAGTTATTTCTAAGCAAATGGTACCAAAAGAAAGCAAAGGTGTGGCTTATTCTACATCAGACAAAATAGACTTCAAAGGCAAGAATCAAAAAGAGACAAAGAGGGACATTACCATCTTTATCAAAGGGACCCAATAATGAGGAAGATTTCACAATCATAAACATATATGCACCAAAACACCGGTGCACCAAAACTTTATAAAAGAAAACTCCTCCAGGATCTCAAGGCACCGATTAACCCACGCACTAATACTAGGGGATTTTAAATACCCCATTAAGTCCCCTTAGGACAGATCACAGGGACAAAAGGATTAAACGAGAGACATTTGAACTAAATGACCAATATACACCAAATGGACCTCACGCAGACATCTATCGAATATTCACCCACAACCCAGAGAATACACTTTCTACTCAGCACCTCATGGAACATTCTCCAAAATTAGCCACATATACTGGGAAACCAGGAAAAAAAAAACTCAACAAATACAAAAAGATTGAAATAATTCATGCATTCTATCAGACCCAGTGCAATAAACTCATATCAACACCCGAATAAACCCTACAACCTACAAGAACTACGATGGAGACTATAAACAACACCCTACTGAATAATGAGTGGTCAAGGAAGAAATAAAGAAAGAGAATAAAAACATTCACTGGCACTGAAATGACAATGATAAAACAACACAGCAAAACTCTCATGGGCCACTTTAAAGGCAATCCTAAGAGGAGTTTATAGCTCTACAGTGCCTACATTAAAAAAACAGAAAGAAACAATGTGAATGTATCTAAACACTGCAGCTAAAAAATACTTGAGAGACAAACAACAAAATGAACCCTAAATGGAGGCAGACAAGAAAGAAATAAACAAAAATCAAGACAGAGATCAATGAAAATAGAACAAGAAAACCCATAAAAACAAAAAATCAATGAATCCAAAAGTTGGTTCTTTGAGAGAATAATAAGATATAGACAGACCTCTAGCCCGTTAACCAAAAAAAAAAAAAAAGGAAAAACAAAAATAATAAACACAAAGGGGAAAATCACAAACAGACCAATGAAAAGATCCAGGGACAAATTATACGGGACATACTTCAACAATTATATACTAAATTATGAAAACCATTAGAGAATGGAGAATATCTGAAATCTGGACTCCAAAGAACCCTTCAACCAAGAAGAGATGACAGCCTAAACAGACCAATGGCACAGGAAGAAATCGAAGAAGATGTAAAAGCAGCCTCCCAACCAAAAAAATGCCTCAGGCCCAAGACGGTTTCCTGCAGAATTCCTATAAAATATTGCAAAAAGACATACAACCATACTACCTTAATTGTTTAGAAGGATACAAACGGAGGGACGTTCTCCCAGACTCCTTCTATGAAAGCCAGCATTACGTACTACCAAAACCGGAAAGATACACAACCCAAAAAGGAGAACTATAGCCCATCTCCTAATGAACACAGACGCCAAAAATTCTAAACAGGATTTCTGGCCAAAACCGCATACAGACTCACATCCAGAAAATCCATCCACCATGACCAAAGTTGGATCATACCAGAGATGCGGGATGGTTCAACATATGAAAATCAATACACATCATCAAACACATATCAATGGATTGAAGGCAAAAACCACACCATCATTCCCCTGCATTGATGCGGAGAGACAGCATTTGACAAAATCTCGCATCCTTTCATGTTTAAAGTCCTGGAGGGAATTGGTCTGAATAGGGCATCATTCCTCAATGAATCAAAGCCATACATATACAGGAAACCCACAGCCATGTCATCCTAAATGGGAAATGACAGAAGCAATTCCCCTTAAAGTTAGGACTCGGCAAGGCTTGCCCCCTGTCACCAACTCCCTTTTCAATTATAGTGTTGGCAACCTTCCAGGGCAATAAGGCAAAAGAAAGGAAATTAAAGGAGTTCTAATTGGAAATGAGGAAGTCAATCTATCCCTGTTTGCTGATGAATTGATTGTCTAACTAAGGGATGCTACAGAACTCCACCAGAAAACTCCTTAAGAAACGATTAAGAGCTTTGGTAAAGTTGGCGGATACACAAATCAAATCTAGAAAATCAGTAGCCTTTCTTTAACCAACAACAAGCAACTGAAGAAACGGACTACAAGGAGACCTTTCCCACTCACAATAAGCCTCAAAAAACAATAAAATTACCTAGAACAAACCTAACCAGGACAACCAGGATTCTACAAACAAAAATTTTTAAACCCTGAAAAAGAATTGATGGAAGACATCAGAAGATGGACAAACCTCCCATGCTCATGGATTGGGAAAATAAATATAGTAAAATGTCCATCCTACCCCAAACTATGTGTACAGATTTAATGCAATCCCAATCAAAAATCCCCAAGAATTTCTTCAACAGGCTTGGAAAAAAAAAAAAAATCTGAAAAAAAACAAAAAGACCCCGAATAGCCAAAGCAACCCTGAGTGAAAAGAGCAATACAGGGGGGATCGCTATATCCAAGATATAAACTATACTAACAGGGCTATAGTCATAAAAACAGCCTGGTACTGGCACTAAACAGACAGTTGACCAATGGAATAAAACTGAAGATCCAAACCTGAGCTCATACAATTTCAGCCACCTCATATTTGACAGGGGGCCAAGAAGGACACAATGGAGGAAAGACAGCATCTTCAGCAAGTGGTGCTGGCCAAAATTGGATCACCACTTGTAGAAGAATGAAATTAAACTTACCCCCTACCTCTCACCTTGTACAAAAGTCAACTCCAGATGGACCAAAGACCTCAACGTGAAACCCCCAAACTCTGGAGGTGATAGAAGAGAAACTTGCAGCAAGACTACACGACATAGGTGTGGAAAAAGTTCCTAAATCAGACAACAGCAGCTGCACAAGAAATAAGATCAACAATTGACAAATGGGCTCTTTAAATCAAAGCTTCTGTACATCAAACGAAACAATAAAGGAAGTGAAGAAGAAACCCACAGAGTGGGAGGAAACCTTCACTGAGACACCCATCTGACAAAGCATTGATCCCAGAGTATACAAGCTACTCAAAAAAACAAAGAAGAAAAACAATATGAAACACTCAAAAGATGGAGCAAAGATCTGAATAGAGACTTCACACAGGAGGAAATAGAGATGGCCGAAGAAACATCTTAAGAAGTGTTCAGCATCTCTGACAATTAAGGAAAGCAAATATTAAAACACTTTAGATATCACCTTACTCCAATAAGACTGGCTAGGATCAAGAACAAATGATACCAAGTCTGGAGAGGTTGTGGAGAAAGGGGAACACTCATCCATTGCTGGTGGGAATGTAAACTGTACAGCCACTATGGAAAATAAGTGTGGAAGAACCTTAGAAGACTCAAAACGAGCCTTCCATTTGACCCAGTCATACCACTCCTGGGTATATACCCACAAGACACATCTTACTGCAAAGATACATGCACAGCTATGTTTATTGCAGCTCTGTTCACAATAGCAAAAAGCTGGAACCAGCCCCAGTTGCCCCTCAACTCGCGAGTGGATAGAGAAATGTGGTACATGTATACAATGGAGTTCTATGCAGCGGTACAAGAGGGACACATATGAACTTTGCAGGTAAATGGATGGAGCTGGAAGACATTATGTTAAGTGAAGTAACAACAGTACCAGAAAAAAACAAACGACAATGGTGTCCCTCATAGTGGATGCTAGTACCAAAAATAACCCAGATTAAACATTTCTCATGGAGAGGGATGCATAGTAAAAAGAACAACAACAGAAAGACTGCATCAGAAAATGGACGAAAATGGTGAATTGGGAAGGGGGGAGAGGTGGGTGAGGACACTGGTGTATATTCGATAATGCATATTTAATTGACAATGAGTTCAACAAGTGCCCAGTTTTGCCTAGACACTGTCTACAGATACACGGTGTTTTAGGACTTAAGTAAAAGTAAATATGTGTATATTAAAACACATTGGTTTACAGACTCTGATAAAAACGGTAATGCATCCGTTTAAATGGAGATATAATTCACTGTTGTGTAACAACTATTTATAGTGGGTCCTGATGAAACTTACTTTCTAGGTGCCACAAAGGTTTTGATATGAGAGACCTTTCTTGCCCCCCCCCAGAACAAGGAAGAAATATGACGATGATGGGGTGCTCTCCAACTGTAAATTGGAGACAACTATTTTAGAGGTATCTCTTATAAAAACTGGTAAAACTGCCTTCTTTAATTGACTAATAGACATAGAACTGTGAAAAGGATTACTCTCTGTTCAGAAGCAAATATAACACTAAAGTCCTTAAACTATGTGCTTAAGCAAAATATATCAATACAGGAGCTCTGACAAAGTATGGATTATTCATCCAGGGAGATGTTGGCCAGGGGATCTAAGGTCCCACAAAAGGTAAAGGCTCCTTGCCTCTAAACTGAGATACCTGCAAGAAGAAGGTGATAAGGCCCTGCTGCTGAAGACCTGATGTTAACATGGAAAAGATGCATTGAGACCACACATGCAAGTGTTACAGATGGCCCTGGAATACCAGAGAGTGTTACCAAGGGCCACTAAACCAACAAAGCAAATATGGTCCTCCTGAGTCAAGCAAGGACTCCACCGTCAGCACCAGCTACACCTCACCTGCCTGGAAATATGTGCAGCAGAGGCAGCCATATGCCTGTATATCCCAAATCTAATTGGCTATTGGCTCTCTCCTTGGGAGGATGACCCATGGCTGATGCCACAAGCTTACATTCTCTACAGGTTAGGAGATATCATAAGCCACAGTAAACCCCGTCGTCATATTTAACAGGAAAAAATGTAGTTTGTGGATCAACATCTCATCTAAAATATATGTCTATAACAAAGTAACCTACCATAACTATTAATGCTGCTTAAATACCTATATATTCTAATTGCTTGTGCTTCATTAGTAGGATCGAAAGGTTATTCCTGGACCAGACTGTCACCCATGAAAAGGAAACAGCCAGAATTGACCAGAATCCAAGACCAACAGCTCAGAGAGAGTGGACTGTTCTGCTTCTCATCCACTTGTGCCCCTTTTCTAAGCCCAGGGAATATCTGCGAAGAGGGGGCGTGGTAGAATGTAAGGGCTGCGATTTGGGGTGGAAGGTGAAACTACAGCAATGTAGTCTGGACCCTCATTTGATTAACTGATTGAACATACAACCCCTCACCCCCCCTGGAAGGTGGGGCTGTGGGTGTTTGGGCACAACAGCCTGCAAATTGGTTATACATGAAGGATGCTTGTACTCATGGATTATCACTTATAGCTAAAAAATGGAAAAAAAAACTGAGAGAAGGATGCAGGACAGTCATGGCAGAATGCATGATCTCGGTTGGGGTGGGGGTGGGGGTGAAGGGGAAGGGGAAGATATGCCTGAACTGATATTTGGGAAAATGATGTATGAAATGCACAAAGCATCAATAAAAAAAATGTTGAGAAAAAAAAAAAAAGAAAAATCCCCAAAACTCCAATGTGGGGAAAAATGGGCTGTGGAACCAAACAGAAAATGCTCAAAAGAAAAACACAGATTATTAGGAAACATTTTTTAAAATGTTTAACATCCTTAGCCAACAGGGAAATACAGACTAAAACCACTTTAAGAGTTCATCAAAGCCCAGTCAGAATGGCCATCATCAGGAAGATAAATGTTAACAAATGCTGGTGTGGGTGTGGAAAGGGGAGACGATATGGTGTTGTTAGGAGGATAAACTAGTGAGGCCACTTTGGAAAACGTTCTGGAGGTTTCTCAGAAAACTAGAAATAGACATGAACCAGCTCTGCCATTCTCGGGTATATACGCTGGGACTTTCTATGTTGATACGGAGATATTTGCTCATCTACATTCATTTTGGTTCGATTCACAACAGAATGAAAATTGAATAAGCCTAGATGTCCATCAACAGATGAACGAATAAGGTAAGTGTGATACATACATAGTGCAATATGATACATACATAGTGCAGCTGTAAAGAAAATTAAAGTCCTCAAATTTGCAGATAACTGGATGGGACTAGCAAAAAATATCCTAAGTAAAGTAACTTCAGCCAGGAAAGACAAAAAAAAGCAGCATGTGCTCTCAAGTCTGGATCTTTGCTGCAAATTTTCTATTTTCTGTTTTGAACTTAGAGCACAAGAGGAAGCTAGAAAGGGGTTTTGCAAGAGGCGTAGATGGAATGTTAGATTATAGGTAAAAGAAAAACAGAGAAGGAATTCTGGGTGTGGGAAAGTTTAAGCAGCGAGAGGGGCAGAAGTGTGAGGGAAGCTGGGGGGGTGGAAAGGAAGAGTGTGTGAAAAGCCATAGGGAGGCGTGCTACCTCACAACCCAACTAAACTTATGGTTAGAGGGATAGTGTAACATATAGAAGAACAAAGATGGGTGAAGACTGGGGGTTAAAGGATTAGGAGGGGACCATGAGGAGACAGGGGAGAAAAAAGTAGTGGATGGGTCAACCAGAACCAAGGATATGTGAAAAGGTCTTATGGAAACCCGGTAGTTAGCAGGCTAATTTCAAAATGTAGCTTACAAAGAAACAGAGATCAAACAGAATTATTTTGCATGAGTGGATAGTGTCAGAAGACATGGGTTACTGAAGGAAAATCACAGTGCCAGGCACAGGGTGACTCAGCAAACTGGCCCAGGAGGCCCCAGTATTGCTCTCCCCTATAAAGTTAGATATGTTTTGCCATTTGACCCAGAACACCTACTCTACACTTTGAGTGAATCAAATGGAAGTAAGTTTTTAAGTACTTATTAAAAATCTATGTGTGCACATTTGTAATAACTTTAATCATAATTACCCAACTGGAAATCACCCAAATAGCCTTCAATATATAAATGGATAAGCAAACTTGATACTTTCATATAACATATTGTTATTTCACAAATAAAAACTCAGGGCTAAGACCTGAATTACTAAGTTATTAAGTGAAAAAATATTCAAATGGTATTAAGCAATTCTAATTATATGGAATCCTGAAAAAACTTGAAGGGGGATTAAAAAAAGATCTGTTATTGTCAAGGATCAAGGATGGAAGCTTGGTTAACAAGAAAGAGTGGTTAAGTGATAGTGAAATATTTTGAGTTGTATTGTGGTGGTGGATATATGATTCTATGCATTCGTCAAAACTCATAGAAATGTATACTTTCAAGAATAAATTTTATTTCTAAACCTTAAAAAATTAGCCAGACTATCAGAAGTAAAATGAAAACTATGACAAACAATTCTAATTGTACCATGTATCTGGATATGTACAGATGCACACATATTGAAAGACATGAATATTTATGTATAGAACTATTAATACACACACATATATAGAAAGACATGAGTATATATGCATGCATATGTATGTCCTATCCATAGGCATGCATACACATGCTTGATTTGTCCAATAAGAGAATTTCAAAGCAGTGATACCAAGTTGCAATGTATACTTAATATCCAGCTAGTGATCTTACATTTTAATTCCTTGGGTTGGAAGGATACCCCAGTAGTCAAAAGCACTGGCTGTTTTGCAGAGGACCTGAGTTTGATTCACAGCACCCACATGATGGCTAACAACTATCTGTAACTCCAGTTTCAGGGGATCTGATCCCTTCTTCTGGCCTCCACAGGCTTTGTGTGACACAGGTACACTTACATACATGCAGGCAATACACTCATACGCATAAAATAAAAATAAATAAGCCCAAAATTTTTAAAAATAAAAATAAACAAATCAAAAACATTGATTTAATACCTCTATTCTTTAAAAATAACAAGCCATGTATTTTTAGACAATACTTCTAGTGGTTCATTGTTATTGTCAACCTGACACAATTTAGAATCACCACAGAAACAAAATTTTGGGCTTATCTGTGAGGAATTATCTAGATTAGATTAGATTAGCTGAGGATGGAAGACCGATCCATGAACGGGGGTCCCAGACTGAAATGGAAAAGAAAAATGGAGGATAAAGAGACAGCTCAGTAGTTAAGAGCACCGCGTGCTCTTGTAGAGAGAGGACCTCGGTTGGATTCCCAGGAACCAAACAGCAGCTAACAACCTTCTATAACTCCAGCTCCAGGGTATCTGATCCCCTCTTCTGGCTCCACAGGCATGGCAGGCATGTGGTGCATTTATATACATGCAGACAAAACATAATACATTTTAACTAATGAATGGAATAAAATTATCTGAACAAAGCATTCATTACTCTGCTTCCTGAGTAGACGCAGTGTGACAAACTGCCTCCTGCTCCTGTGAACAGATCTTCTTTGCCACAGTGAACTGTATTCCCAAGATCTCTAAGCCAAATCAGAGTCATCTTTCCTTGGTTGTTTCTGTCAGGTACTTTGTCACAGCAATGAGACAAGTAACAAATTAACCCCAAGGAGGTTACTGCAGCACCGTCCCACTAGAATGGCAGTGATGAAAACAAAGATAATGTGAAATGTCAAAAGAATGCACAGAGTCAACGTAAAGGAGCTCCCAGAGACCAAAGCTCAGATAACTGAGAAAGAAAGAAAGCAATAATAATGAAGTGTAACCTGAAAAAAATGTTTCTAGGTATAAAATTTTAATTGACTAAGATAAGAAATGAAGAATAAAGGAAAACTAACTCTTCTTTACAGAATAATCCAAAATTATAAACATAAGAGAAATGAAAGAAATTTTAGAAATCAGCAGTAGAACACCAGGTGATACCCACTTCCATTCTTTGCAGGTAAAGGTTTAGAGACACAGAATATTTTGGCAGCCTCAAAGTATCTCCCCACCCAAGGTATTTATTAATTGTTCTTGTACTTTGAACATTATGTCCAGAAATAATTTTCTGTTTCATTCTAGAAGGAAAAACTTAATTTATCATTCCCTTAAGTACAATTTAACTTAGTTACTTGCTTCAATGAATACAGTTTCAAAGGGAAAGGGAAATGGGTTTTTTGGAATATCTTTATTTGATTCAAGAATTTCATACAATATATTTTGATCACATTCAGAGCTCCTCCCCCAGTCCACCCCCACCTTACTGTACCCCCCAATGGCTTCATGTCCTCTATTATTATTTGGATTTTTTAAAGCTGTACCTAGTCTAATCTGTGTTTCTCAAATTGTCTGAGGTGTGGGTCCATCCGTGAAGTCTGGTCAATCTACCAGGTGTCATACAAGGTAGGAAAACTCACTGTCACTCTCACGGCATCTACCAATTGCCAACAGATCCTCAGCTGAACTGGAATGCTAGCTAAAGTCAGTTTATGTTGGAAAACCTTGGCAATCACTACAGGACCTAAAACATCAATATTAAGATCATTAATAATGAGAAATGTTGGTATTATGTATGCTCTGAGATTTCATAATGATAAAAGCACATTGTTTCTGTGATCATCCCCCTAATTCATAACTCTAGTCTAAACACAAGAAAAAAACAAAACAAACTCAACTTTGAGAGCTATTCTTCAAATAATTTGACTAGTGCCCTTTAATGTTATCAAGGTCATAAAAGAAGGGAAAATGAAAATAACTATTATTCACTGGAATCCATGAAGGAGATGGGACAACTAAATTCATTTAAGTGTCCTGTATAGGATTCTGGACCACAAAAGGGACATAGTTAAAAAGCCTTAGGTAAGCTGAATAAAGTGTAGTTAATTATATTATGCAATATAACTGTCTTGGTTTTGGAAATTATACAATGGTTACACACTATACTGGGAAAACTGGGGAATCATAAATATAAAATTAATCCACATTTTAGAAGCATTATTTAAGTTTAAAATACAAAATAAAGCAGGGCTTGGGGTATAACTCAGTAATAAAACACTTGCCTAACATGTCTAAAGACCTGGGTCTAGTCCTGAGCACTACAAAATTAATGAGAAATAAGAAAACAGCATCATACAGTGATCTTGAAAACATATGAACACATTATATAATTCAAAATCATGTAAAAATGAAAAATATAAACAAACAATAATACATACATTTGTTTATATTCTATGAAGTAAATTAGAATGGTTACCTATAAAGAAAAAGAAAGTAGTAAAGTGTGGAGTTAGAGGGCATATTCAGATAAAAATAAACTACAGAGGAATAGACCTAACTGAGGAGGTAAAAATCTATATGATGAAAAATTTAAGATACTAAAAAAAAAAACAAAAAACTGAAAACACTAAACAATGAAAAGTACTATCTTCTAGACTAGCAGAGTCAATATGGTAAAGACAGCCATGCTGCCAAAAGTAATCTACAGATTCAGTGCAGTCTCCAACAAAATCCCAACAATTCTACATAGAATGAAAAGACAATCCAAGATTTTGTATGGGCACACAATAAATTGTGGATAACCAAAGCAATCCAAAAGTCATAGCCATCCGACATTCTCTGACCTCAAAATAGACTACAGACCCACAGTAACAAAAACCAGCATGGTTAGCATGAAAACAAGCATACAGACCACAGGATTCAGAATAGGGCACCCAGAGATAAACAAAGTCGTTAAAAAAATCAATGGGAAAAGGGCATCTTATTCAATAACTGATGCTAAAAACACTGTATATTCACCTGCAAAGAACAAAATATGCATCTCTCTCACTCTACACAAAAATCAAATCAAACTTGAACAAAATTCCCAAATGCTGAAAATACTATAGGAAAATACTTCAAAACATATAAGAATGGGCAACAAATTTCTGAATAGACCCTTAATAAGCACAAGAAACAGTCCCCAAAACCAGCACATGGGATTACATGAAGTAAAAGGTACTGCACAGCAAAAGGGATTTCCAACGGAGCGAAGAGACAGCCTGCAGAAGGGGAGAAAATCTATACCAGCTGTACTTCAGAAAAAGGGCTAAATATCTATGACATATAAAGAACTGTAAAAGTTACACACACACACACACACACACACACACACACACACAAATCCCTTCCAATCAAAATGCTGGGGATGATGGGGGAAAGGGGAACACTCACTGCTGCTGGAAGTGCAAACTGGTACAGCCATTGTGGAAATCAATGTGAGGCTCCTCAAAAAGCTAGAAATAGATTCCCCCACATGATCCAGGCACACCATTCTTGAGCATGTACCCAAAGACTGTATCCCACTAGAGAGACGCCTGCTCATCCATGTTCATTGCTCTCCTCTTCATAATAATCAGGAAATGGAAAGAACCTAGTTGTCTATAAGCTGATGAATGGATAACGAAAATATGGTCCTTTTACACAATGGAATACTATTCAGTTGCTAAGAAAAATGAAATTATAGAATAGAATTCACAGGTAAATGGATGGAACAGGACACAATCATGCTGAGTAAGGTAACCCAGATACAGAAAGACATCACATGTTCACTCTCATAAGTAGATGCTAGCTTTCAATCTTTACATTGGTGTGTTTCAATTGGAAAATCCTTCGAGATTAGGACATTAATAAAGTGCCATGGGGTATAATTTACCAGAGGGGCGATAGAATACAGATGGGTAAGGGGAATAACAGATAGGATGGCTTTAATTCGATGGTAGGACAGAAGAGGGAGTAACAACAAGAATAACTAACACTAAAGACCTTTTGAGAGAGTTATGAGGAGAGGGCTAGAGAGATGGCTCAGTGGTTGAGAACCCAAGTTTGATTCCCAGCACCCACAGGACAGCTAATAACAGTCTGTAACTCCAGTTCCAGGGAATCCAATGCCCTCTTCTGACCTCCACAGGCATTGCACAACATGGATGCACTTACACACATGCTCACAATATACTCATACACATAAAATAAAAATAATAAATAAAAATAACAGAGTTAAATGGAAATTTACTATGGAAGCTTCTCTCAATATATACATACACAATACAAAGAGTTTAAACATAGCTGCCCTGCAACAGAGGCTCAATGGGCCTAATAGACACCACAGATTAGCAAATGAAAAGCACAATGACAGAATAGACTTCCTCTTTTAGAGCTTGTATTAGTCACTTTTCTGTTGCTGTGATAAAACCACCATGACCAAGGGAACTTATAAAAGGAAGAGTTTATTTGAGCTTATAATTGATGGTTCCAGGGAATCAGAGCCCATTGTGATGGGAGGCATGGAGGCCGGCCAGGGTTGGAGCAGAAAGCCGAGGTTCACATCTCACAATGAGCACAGGAAGTCAAGAGAAAGAGAGACTGGAGACCACAAGACTTGTTTAACTCACTAAGCCCGCCCCCAATGACTTACTTCCTCCAGCATGGCCACACCTTTTAAGACCTCCAAGAACAGTGCCAACAACTGGAGACAAAATGTCTGAATACTTAAAGGAGATGGTGTGGCATGCAGAAACCCTTGCAGTGCAAGCATGAATATCTGAATTCAGACCTCCAGCACCCACGTGAAAGGCTATGCCACAATAGCTTTTCTATTGATCTTTGTAGGATGACACATGGGTATACCTTGACTGTGACGGTGGAGCTGGTCGCAGTAATTGACACACATAATTAAATGGCATATAACATGTACACATATTTCGCAATAATGTGTAATTCCAGGCTTGGGTCTTGCATTGTGTTTGTGCAAGTTGTAGCTAATGGGAGGAACTGAGTGAAGAGTACAAGAGACCTATCTACTACCTTTGCAACTTCCTCTATACTGCTAATCATTAAAATAGTTCCAAAAAGTACTTTTAGTTTGTATTTTAGGCTCAAAGTTCTGTACCAATTTCTTTATAGACATTTAATCACTTGTCTATGTTCTAAAAAGCATAAGAAGGTCATTAACCTCGAAAGAAAATCAATTTCTTTAGAAGTTTACAATCAGGAAACCCATGGGGGGGGGCGTTGAGTTGGACCCATCCAACATATATTTCAATTGGCATTGCAGCACTTTTTAAAAATGTCATAGTGGCTGGAGATATGGCTTAGTGGTTAAGAGCACTGACTGCTCATGCAGAGGACTCAGGTTCGATCCTCAGCACCCACATGTCAGCTGAGAACCCTCTTTAACTCCAGTTCCAGGGGAATCCAATGCCCTCTTCTGACCTCTGCAGCATTGCACGACATGGGTGCACCAACCTACATGCAGATAGTACATTCATATACATAAAAAATAAATAAAATTTTAAAAAATTAAAAAAATATATCATAGTCTTTTTACAGGTTATATGATTTCTACTTTCCCAGTGTCCACTCTGTTATAACACTATACTCTGTGCTACACACATTTAAATTACTGCCTACCCCTTAAAGGCATTTGAGTTTGCACACTGACTAATCTCTTTTTTTTTTATTTAATTTTTATTGATGGTTTGTGCATTTTATACATCATTTTCCAATTCAGATCAGGCATATTTCCCTTTCCCTTCCCCCCCACCCCCACCCCATCCCAGATCATGTATTCTGCCATAACTGTCCTGCATCTTTCAGGTTTTTTTTTTTTCATTTTTTAGCTATAAGTGATAATCCATGAGTATAAGCATCCTTCGTGCAAAACCAATCTATAGACTGTTGTGCCCAAACCCCCACAGTCCCACCATTCAGTGGAGGTTGACAGGTTGTTTGTTCAATCAAGTTGATCAAATGAGTGTCCAGACTACATCGCTGTAGTTTCACCGTTCACCCCAATCGCAGCCTTTACATTCTACCACGCCCCCTCTTCCGCAGATTGTTCCCTAGGCTTAGAAAAGGGGCACAGGTGGATGAGAAGTAAAACTGTCCTCTCTCTCTGGAGCTGTTGACTTGGATTCTGGTCAATTCTGGCTGTTTCCTTTCATGGGCTGACAGTTTGTTCAGGAGTAACCTTTCGATCCTACTAATGAAGCACAAGCAATTAGATATATAGGTATTTAAGCAGCACTAATAGTTATGGTAGGTTACTTTGGCATAGACACATATGTTTGGATGATATGTTAATTCATGAATTACATTTTTACCCCCTGATAAATATAACAGGGTCTTACTGTGGCTTATGACATCTCCTAACCTGTAGAGGATGTAGGCTTGTGGCATCAGCCATGGGTTATTCCTCCAAGGAGAGAGCCAACAGCCAATTAGATTTGGGATATACAGGCACATGGCTGCCTCTGCTGCACAGTATTTCCAGGCAGGTGAAGTGTAGCTGGTGCTGATGGTGGAGTCTTGCTTGACTCAGGGAGACCCGTATTTGCTTTATTGGTTTAGTGGCCTTTGGGAACACTCTCTGGCATTCCAGAGGCCATCTGTACCCTTGCATGTGCGGTCTCAATACATCCCTCCCATGTTAACGTCAGGTCTTCGGCAGCAGGGTCTTATCGCCTCTCCTCCTGCAGGTATCCCAACTTAGGGGCAAGGAGCCCTTACCTTTTGTGGGGCCTTGGATCCCCTGGCCAACATCCCCCTGGTAGAACAATCCATTGCTGATGTCAGAGCTCCTGCATTAATATACTTTGCCTAAGTGCATAGCCCAAGGACTTTAGTATTATATTTGGTTCTGAACAGAGTATAATCCTTTTCACAGTTCTTATGTCTATTAGTCAATTAAAGAAGGCATTTTTACCGGTTTTATAAGAGATTACCTCTATAATAGTTGTCTCCAATTTACAGTTGGAAAATGACATCATCATCGTCATATTTCTCCTTGTTCTATGGGGGGGGAGGCAAGAAAGTCATATCAAAACCTTTGTTGCACCTAGAAGGTATAAGTTTCATTAGGACTCATTATAGATAGTTGTTACATGTAGGATCCACAGAAGGGTTCGATGTTTATGGCAATCTGAGGCTTTTCTTCCTTTCAGTGTTCAGACGGGTCAACCTTTCAGTTGCCACTTTTTGGTACATCCTACTCAATGCAAAGCTGTATCTTTTCTTTCTCAGCCGTTAAGTTGGTGACATTTTGTCCTGTTGGAACAAACAAATCTCNTCCTTGGGGGCTGTCCATGTGCTATATGTTTTGGTTTTTTTATTCTCCATCTCTCCAGCCTTGTGCTATATGATTTTTGAAATAGAGTCTGTCACCGTCCTGAAACTTGAGTAGGCTACAGGGTCTCTGGCCAGTGAGGCTCAGGGGTATACTTGTTCTATATCCCCAGCACTGGGATTACAAACGTGCTACTATGCCCAGTTTTTTTTTTTTTTTTGTCTTTTCAAGACAGGGTCTCCATGTAGTTCCAGCTGACCTGGAACTCACTCTGTAAACCAGGCTGGCCTTGAACTCACAAAGATCTGCCTGCCTCTGCCTCCCAGGTGCTGGGATTAAAGGCGTGCGCCACCATGCCCGGCTAAAATACACGGTCTCCTTGTAGCTCTGAAACTCCCTGTAGCTGTCCTGGAACTCACTTTGTAAACCAGGCTGGCCTTGAACTCACAAAGATCTGCCTGCCTCTGCCTCCCAAGTGCTAGGATTAAAGGTGTGTGCCACCACACCTGGCATAACAGAGTTTTATGTAGTTAAATTTGCCACTAATTTCCTTCACTATTTCTAAGTTTATGACTTGTGCTGAACAGGTTTATTTGTCAACATGATGCACCTGGGTAAAGGGAATCTCAGGTGAGGAACTATCTCCACTGGACTGGCCTGTGGCCATGACTGTGGGGCATGTCTTATGGTTGAGGGATGTGGGAGGGCACAGTCCACTGTGAGCAGTGCCATTCCTGGGCTGGTAGTCTTATGTTGTATATGAAAGCAGGCTGAGCAGAGGCCAGGGGAGCAAGCCAGTAAGCAGCTATTCTCCATGGTCCAGGTTCGTACTCAGAGTTCCTGCCTTGGTTTCCCTTGATGATAGACTGTGCTGTAACCAAATAAACTCTTTCCTCTCCAAGTTGGTTTGGGTCAGTGTTTATATCACAGCAATAGAAAGGAACTAGAACAGGAAAACCTAGTACCACAGAGCAGGATCCCACTGTGCTGGATCTTCACCGTATCTATCTGGGGGGATTGTGGGAGCATTTGCTACTTTGGCCTGGAAAAGCCCTCGCATGCTCACAGCTTGACAAGCTTTTGCTGAAGAGCTTGGAAGAGTTGTGCTGAAGAGAAATGTCCATGATGGAGGCTTGAGACTTTTTAAGGGAAGCAAAAACTCTACCAGGGATATTTGTGTGATATATTTTGAATTAAGGATTATTAGAAGTAAAAGGATTTTGTACTTTACTGGGATAATCGATGCTCGTTAGTTGGGGGCTGAAAAATCAGCTGAGTAACAAAAGACCAGCATCACCGAGATGATATCTTCTGAGAGCTATTCCCTCAGGGTCAGCATACAGAAGCTGTGGTCCTAGAGTGCCCAGTGCTCCACCTCAAGCTGGAAGGAGGACTTGGTAAGGTGTAAGAGTTTCCTTACATGGTACTGGTTTTGAAGGCATAAAGGGGTCACGGATAGCAGGTGAGGCTTGGCACCCTGAAAGGCCAAGAAAGGCCATTGGTAAAAGTGCAGCGTCAATTGCAATGGAGACCCCAGCATATTGGAGATGCCAGGACCATGCAGCAACCACCAAGGGCAGCAGTGGAGTGGAGCATGTCTGAGCCTACAAGACAAGTTGTACAGTGTGCTGTGGATGGCAGAGCCAGCAAAGTGGAGCTGCCCAAGCCATTTGGAACCCAGAAGATTGTGAGTGAATTCCAGGTGTCCAGCCTTGAGCTACTTTGCTGGACTTTGGTTTTGCTTAAGTGTGCCCAATCCTTCCCTTTCGAAAGAAGACAGTACTTAACTTGTGTCTCGGGGGAATTTTCCTCTCCAGGCGGAAATAAATAAATAAAACCAAATGCAGGTACTCTGGGAGAGCAGTAAGCACTTACCTGCCTAGCCATCTTTCCAGCCCCTCTATTAGGGTATAATCCACTTGAAATTTTATGCTTTGTATGAAATAGAATCTGCCTTTTTTGTTGTTGACTTGAAATTCACAACATCTATACATCTTTATCTAGGTTCTTCTATTCCAGAAGGAATTTTGGAAAGATTGTGAATCTGGATGCTCAAGTATGTGCATATACGTGTGCATGTGCACATGTATCTGTGTTCACATGTGCGTGGAAGCCCAAGGTCAACACTGGATGTCTTCTAAAACTCCTCCCCATTTTATTTAATTTTTAAATATTTTAATTCACTTGAGGATTTCATACATTTTTTATTTTATTTTTTATGTGTATGAGTGTACTGTCTGCATGTAGGTTTGTGCACCTGTGTCGTGCAATGTTGTGGAGGTCAGAAGAAGGCATCAGATTCCCTTGGAACCTGAGTTAAAGACTGTTCTTAGCCACCATGTGGGTGCTGGGAAACGAACCTGGGTCCTCTGCAAGAGCAGTCGGTGCTGTTAACCGCTTAGCCCTCTCTCCAGCCTCCATACAATGTATTTTATCATATTCTCCCTCCCTCCTCTGCACCCCAACTTTACTCTCTCACTGAACTTTCATGTCTTCTTTTATTATTTGTCTTTTTGTAATGCCTATTGAGTCTACTCTGTTTCCCAAATGCTCTTGGGTGTGGTTCTATCCCCTGGAGTCTGGTCAACCAGACAGAGCTTTAACTGCTGAACTATCTTTCCAGCCCCAATGTCATTTTTCTTAACAGCTAAATAATGTTCCATTGTGAAATTTTAGAATACTTTAATTATCCATTCAGTATTCGATAGACATCTAGGTTGTTTCCACAGGAATACATGGATAGCTCTGTAATGGGATACAGAGTACTTTAGGGACACACCATAGAAAGTATGGCTAGATCACATGGGAGATATATTTCTAGCTTTTTGAGGAGCCTACACACTGATGTCCATAATGGCTACATCACTTCACATTCCTCCCAGTAAATAAGTGTTCTCCTTCTTCCATATCTTCACCAGTGTTTGTCATTATTTGTGTAGTTAGTTAGTTAGTTAGTTAGTTAGTTAGTTAGTTAGTTAGTTACTTTGTGGATCTTAGCCATTCTAACTAGGGTAAGATGAAATCTCAAGGTAGTTTTAATTTTCATTTCCCTAATGATTAAATATATTAAACTTTTCTTTTGGTCTTTTTGAGACCAACTGTCCTGGAACTAGCTGTGGAGACCAGGGTGGCCTCAATCAATCTCATAGAGATCTACTTTTCTCTACCTCCCAAGAGCTGGGATTAAATGTGGACACCAAAACACCTGGCTTAAAGATGTTAAACATTTTCCTTAAATATTTCAGTCACTTCTATTTCATCATTTAAGAACTCTGTTTAGTTTCTTGCACCAAGTTTTAATTGAGTTGTTTGTTCTTTTTTGTTAGTTTTTCAGTTCTTCATATATTCTAGATATTAACTCTGTCAGATGTAGAAGTGGCAAAGATTTTTTTCCCATTCTGTAGGTTGCCTCTTCATTTAAATGCTGGTGTCCTTTGTTTTATAATTTCATGCTAAAGAAGCTTAATCATTTCATGGCATCCTATATGTCAATAGTTGACCTTTATGCCTGCACTTTCAGGGTCCTGTTCAGAAAATCCTTTCCTGTGCCTATAAGGTTCCAGTGTATTTTCTACTTTCTCCTCTTTCAAATCCAAGGTATCGGGTCTTATGTTGAGGTCTTTGACCTAGTTAGAGTTGAGGTTTGTGCAGGGACCTAGTTTTATTATTCCCCAATGTGTGTTTTTTGCCCTTTTGTCAAAACTCTGGTAACTGTAAATACATGGACTTAAATCTGGGTCCTCAATCCCATCCCATTGACCAGTGTGACACAGATTGATGCTGTTGTTGTTGTTGTTTTATGTGTATGAGTGTTTCGCCTGAATGTATGTAAATATACCATCTATGTACAACGTCTATAGAGAATGGAGTTATGGACCATTGTTAGGCACCATGTGGGTGCTGGAAACCAAACCCAGGTCCTCTGATAAAGCAGCCAGTACTGTTAACCACTGAATCATCTCTCTAACTCCTCCATCTTATTTTTTGAGCAAGGTCTAAAGCTAAACCTGAAGCTAGTCAGCTCTGTTAGACTCATTTGCAGCAAGCCCTGGGTCTCCTCCTGTCTCTACTTTCCCAGTGCTAGGATTATACCACTCCATCAGATTTTCTAACGTGGATTCTGGGAGATTAGGTTGAGGTCCTCCTATTTGCACAGCAAATACGTAACTGAGCCATCTCACTAGCCTCCATTCCAGTATTTTTAAAACAATATGTTTTCTAAAAATGTCTTGTAGAGTCCCACACATTTATTTTTATAAATGAACTTTACAATCAACTTCTCACATTCTACATCTCATAAACTCCTTGGAGGTGCAGACTAGGATTATATTACATGGGTGGGACAGTCAAATATTATTTTTCACCTGTTATAATGAAAGATGAAATACAGAGAATTGGGGAAATGGACACTTTGTTTTCCTCTCCAGGAATAGTGTATGCTGTGTGTTAATTCATATCTAGTTTAAATGAGGTTCATTAAAGCTTTTCTATTTTCTTTTTTTCAAATCTTGTGTCTTCTGGTCAAATTTATTTCAATTTTCTTTATCTTTTTAACACAGGGTCTCTCTGTAGCCCCAGCTGTCCTGGAACTCACTAAGTAGACCAGGCTGGTCTTGAACTGACAGAGATCCTCCTGCCTCTGCTTCCCAAGTGCTGGGATTAAAGGTGCATGACACCATGCCTGGCAATTTGTTTCAATTTTAAACAAAATCAATTTGAATCATTCATATCTGAACAAAAATTGTATTCTCCACAACACCAAATGCAATACAGCTACAGTTTATAGAAATGAAGAGGAAATAACCATGAACACAGACAAGCCAGAAGTCCTGGTGTGGCAGGACAAAGAGATCAACAAACATTCTGTCCAAAAAGCAGTTTCAGTGTGAAATATAGGTAAAAGCCTGAAAAGAGGGAACCTTGAAATGAAGCAGTAATTGAAGGGCTAAATGAACTTACAACACACTCCCTAGAAGACAACCATGTGAGTGCACAGAACTCAGATCAGGGGATTTCACCAGACCACCTGAAGCACAGGTAGGGGTCAGGTGCTTCAGCCAGGCAGACTGTTGGATAATTGAATCACTGTCTTGTGTGGCTGTGGTGGAGTTGCCCAGCTAGCTGGTATAAAGGTGGGCCTGTTGCCACTGAGGAACTTGAGTGCATAGAGCTCAGATTGGGGGATTTAGCTGGACCACGTGAAGCACAGAGTACTGGGGCAGAGGGTAAGCAAGCCACTTGTTTCCCCCCACCCCCCTGCCAACTGGAATTGCTGAGGGAATGTCCAAGTGGGACCACAATATTGATTCCGGGGCACAAGGCAATAAATGAAACAGCAAACTGAAACAACACCAGGACCACAACAGCAAGCCCTACAAAAAACCTAGAGGAACTGGTTGGCAAGAAGCAGAGTGAGCACAGTGCTCAGCAGGGTACTGACTGGGTTCTTACCTACCCGGTTTTTAGAGAACCTTCAGAACAGAAAGAGAAGAGTGTGTTACACCTCTAATATATAACCAAAACTGAAACCCTGAAACCTAGACAAATCAACACTCCATAAACAAGGAGAAAACAACAAAGGCATCTGAAAGAAGCAAGCAAAGCAAGCCTTCAAAACAGTGAAGAAACATTTGAGACTCATGTCAAAAAAAAAAAAAAAAAAAAAGAAAAAGAAAAGAAAAAACAAACATACATGCCGAAAACACAACAAAAGATTAACATGGGAAAAGCACAGAATAATTCCACACCAAACTCTACCAACTCTATAGAAGATTCCTACAATGATATCTCCCTAGAGGTAATTCAGGACACAGATCTTAGAACAACCACAGACATGTTCAAATATAAAGAACAAGTCAGAGAACTTAGGAATGAGAAGGACCTAGAGGGAGAGAATGACAAATTCCAGAAAGAACTAGAGGGAGAGAATGACAAACTCCAGAAGGAAGTGGAAACACTGAAAAGATCCCATGCTGAAATAAAAAAAGGAAAACAACCAGCAAAGCAAGGAGCTACAGGAAGAGATTGAAAAGGAACAAAAGGAAGTGGAAATACTAAAGAAATCACAGGATGAAATGAAAAAGGAAATCTAACACTCATCCAATCAAGAGGAAAGGATGGGAAAAAGCCTCCAAAGTAGAATGGAGGAAGCAGAAAAAGAATATTAGACCTAGAAGATAACACAGAACAACTAAAAAGATCAAGTAAAGATTATGAAAAATTTTAAAATACACAAAAGTGGGACAACCAGAAAATGTGGAACACTATGAAACCATCAAACCTCCACATCATAGGGATAGAAGAAAGAGAAGAATCCCAAGAGAATGGTATTGATCAGATCTTCAACAGAATAATAGATGAAAATTTCCCCAAACTTAGAAAAAACAAACCAAAACAAATACAAGAAACACATAGAACTCCAAATAGACAAGATTAGAAAAGGAACACCCCACAGCATATCATAGTTAAAATGCTAGATGCACAAAACAGACAAAATTCTGAAAGCCACAAGAGAAAAACAACAAGTTACAAATACGGGGAAACCCATCAGAATTACAGCTGACTTTTAGGTGCAAACTATGAAAGCAAGAACAACATGGACTAAAGTATTCCCAGTACTAAACTACTATAGATGCCAACCCAGGTTACTATACCCAGCAAAAATAAGTAATATAAAATCAAAAGAATAAGAAAAAAATACTAGTTTGTCATGACATTGTCTAACCACTCACAATAGCCTTGAAAACAATAAAATACCTAGGAACAAACCTAACCAAAGACACCAAAGATGTCTACAACAAAAATTTTAATCTGAGGAGGGAAATTGAAGAAGACATCAGAAGATGGAAAGACCTCCCATGGTCATGGATTAGGAAAATTAATATAATAAAAATTTTCATTCTACCCAAATTAATATACAGATTCAATGCAATCCCAATTAAAATCCCCAAGAGTTTCTTCACAAGCTTGGAAAAAATCCTTAATTTCATATGGATGAAAAAAGACACTGAATAACCAAAGCAACCCTGAGTGAAAAGAGCAATAGGGGGGATCTCTATACCCAACTTCAACCTATACTACAGGGCTATAGTCATAAAAACAGCTTGGTACTGGCACAAAAACCGACCTGTAGACCAATGGAACAAAACCAAAGATCCAAACTTGAGCACATACAATTTCAGCCACCTCATATTTGACAAGGGGGCCAAGAAGACACAATGGAGGAGAGACAGCATCATCAGCAAGTGGTGTTGGCAACACTGGATCACCACTTATAGAAGAATAAAATTAAACCCTTACATTTCACCCTGTCAAGTCCAAAATGCATCAAAAACCTTAACATGAAACCCAAAACTCTGAAGGTGATCGAAAGAAAAAGTTGGCAGCAACCTACAAGATATAGGCATAGGAGAAGACTTTCTAAATCAAACAGCACCCATGCAGGAAATAAGGTCAACAATTGAGAAGTGGGACCTCATTAAACTCAAAAGCTTCTTCTGTACAGCAAAAGAAACAATAGAGGAAGTGAAGAGAAAACCCACAGGGCGGGAGGAAACCTTCACCGCTGATACATCTGACATTAACTTCCAGAATATATAAACTACTCAAAAAACAAAGAATAAAGAAAACAAATGACTCACTCAAAAGATGGAGTAAAGAGCTGAACAGAGACTTTACAAATGAGGAATTAGAGATGGCTGAGAAACATCTTAAAAGGTGTTCAACATCACTAACAATTATGGAACTGTAAATAAATTGAAACCACTTTAAGATATCTCACGGGCTGGAGAGATTACCTAGCAGTTGGGAGTGCTGACCGCTCTTGCAGAGGACCCGGGTTCGATCCCCAGCACCCACGTGGCGGCCGAGAACCATCCGAAATGCCAATTCCAGGATAACTCCAGTTCCAGGGGAATCCGACGCCCTCTTCTGACCTCCGCGGCATTGCATGACACGGGTGCACAAACCTGCATGCAGACAGTACATTCATACACATACAGAAATAAATAAAAAATTAAAAAAAAAAAAGATATCATCTCACCAGGATAAGGCTGGCTAGGATCAAGAAAACAATTGATACCAAATGCTGGAGAGGTTGTGGGGAAAGGAGAACACTCGTTCACTGCTGGTGGGAATGCAAACTCATACAATCTCTATGGAAAGCAGTGTGGAGAACCCTTAAAAGACTGAAAATGATGGGGCTGGAGAGATGGCCTAGAGATTAAGAGCGCCGACCGCTCTTACAGAGGACCTGGGTTCGATCCCCAGCCACCCACATGGTGGCTGAGAGCTGTCTGAAACTCCAGTTCCAGAAGAACTCCAGTTCCAGGGGAGTCCGAGACCCTCTTCTGACCTCCGCGGCATTGCACGACACGGGTGCACAAACTTGCATGCAGACAGTACATTGATACACATACAGAAATAAATAAATGCTTTGCGTGGTGGCGCATGCCTTTAAAAAAAAAAGACTCAAAATAAGCCTACCACCTGACTCAGTCATACCACTCCTGGGTATATACCCACAGGACTCATCCTACCACAGAGATACATGCACAGTCATGTTTATTGCAGCTCTCTTCACAATATTGAAGAGCTGGAACCAACCCCAGTGCCCCTCAACTGATGAATAGATATAGAAAATGTGGTACATCTACACGATGGAGTTCTATGACATCATGAACTTTGCAGGTAAATACATGGAACTAGAAGACATTATGCTAAGTGAAGTAACACAGTCCCAGAAAAACAATGAATGGTATCCCTCATCTATGGATTCTAGGTCCAAGTACCTAGTTGTAAGGCAAACTGAGCAACGTCAATGTTATATTCCTCATGATCTGAAAACAACTGTGCTTTTATATTGTGAATCCCTTAACAGGTTCTAGAATTAACCTACCATTTATATTCAGACTTTGCTATTTCTGGTATATGGGTGGAGGGTATGTATGCATATTTTAGAGTAATATAAAATCGAAAGAATGAGAAAAAAACTAGTTTGTCATGACATTGTGTCTAACCACAGTATTTATTTTATGGGAGTGCTTCTTAGTATTTCTTATACTGGGCTGCTTGAGCTTTTGTCCAAGCCTTTACTAAAATATTCTACAGTAGTTAAAAGTATCAGGTTGGTGTAACTTAGCCTTTTTGGATGCTTCTGACCATACTTAATGCCTATACCAATTTGGCTGAGGGTCTTAATGGATAACTTTGTTCCTTGCTCTCAGAGGTCAACTAAGTCCCAGGGGACTATGCATGGGGGCATCTCTTGAAATGTCCTACAAATATGAGTCACCAGTCTTCCTGTGCAGGGAGGTCTTGGAGATCCACTAATGGGACTTCAGCCAGTGTCCAGTCTATAAAGAGGAAAGACTGCTCATGCTTCAAAAAGGGAAGCCTGGTCTATCAGGACCTGACTTTGTCCTCGAGTGGATGGAACTGGTAAATGAAAAGCCAAAAGGACCCAGGGGTTCCCTCCCCCTCCAAAACCATAGTGACCCCTGAGGACCAGTACTCAACTGTCATGGAGAAAACAAAAACCTTGGTTAATCTGGGTTTACTGTATGGCCTTAATCATCCAAAAGGAAAGTATAACCAGAAAAAAAGTATCAGGCTGTTGTAACTTAGCCTTTCTGGATGCTTAATGACCATACTTAATGCCCATACCAATTTGGCTTAGGCTCTTAAGGGATAACTTTGTTCCTTGCCCACAGAGGTCAACTAAGTACCAGGGGACTATGCATGTGGGCATCTCTTGAAATGTCCTGCAAATGTGAGTCACCAGTCTTTCTGTGCAAGAAAGTCTTGGAGATCTGCTAATGGGACTTCAGCCAGTTTCCAGTCTATAAAGAGGAAAGTCTGCTCATGGTTCAAAAAGGGAAGACTAGTCTAGCAGGACTTGACTTTGTTCTCGAGTGGATGTACCTGGTAAATAAAAAGCCAAAAGAGCCAGGGGCTCCCTCCCCTCACTAAAACCTGAGGACCAGATCCTCAACTGACCTTGAGAAAAACAAAAATCTTGGTTAATCTGTGCTAACTGTGTGGCCTCAAACATCCAAAAGGAAAGTATAACCAGAAATAAATAATTAGTAAGGCCTGAGAAATTGTACTTCAGGTATAAAACTTGACATCCTAGTAAAAAGACAAAAAAAAAAAAAGTGCACTGCTGTTATGCCTGTTTTCTTACTGGCAAGTGCAGCTACCCTGTGGTTACCACTGCTTCTGCCATCTTTCAAAGACATGAGACACAGCTTTTCAACCTTCCAATATGGACTGAAGATGCATGTCTCTCTAAGAATCCTCCAAACTTCAGTGCCAGATGGGGACTGCTCAGACATCCAGCTTGTGGACTGAGCAACTATTGGTGGTTTCAGCCTCTTCAGAGTATAGACTGCCATTGTTGGACTACCCAGGCTGAATCACGGAGGCCAGTACAGGAAGATCAAGACAGGACATTGTGCTTACTGGACCTCATTTGGTGACCATGGGAAGGAAAGGCCCCAGTGTGGAGCACAAGGGCAGGACTGATGGTTGTTTGGGCTTGCCAAGGAGGAGGCTTCAAACAATTCCTTAAGGAAAACATCACATCTTTCAGCCTAATAAAGAAAAAAACAATAATAATAATAATAATAAAGAAATCATAAGCTGAACATGCTAAAACCTATGATGTCATAATCTTGATATATGTGTGGCATGCATATATGCATAATTTGGAGTGATACAAATTGGAAGGAACAACAACAACAACAAAGACTGGGTCAAAGAACTGAATGAAATGGTAAACTTCTGTCTGAAACAGTAAACTTCTGCATCAAAATTTTTTTTAATTTTATTTATTTTTTATGTGTATGAATGTACTGTCTTCATGTAGGTTTGTGCCCCCATGTCATGCAAATGCTGCAGAGGTCAGAAGAGGGTGTTGGATTCCCCTGGAACTGGAGTTAAAGATGGTTCCCAGCTGCCATGTGGATGCTGGGGATCAAACCCAGGTCCTCTGTAAGAGCAGTGGACACTCTTAACTGCTAGGCGTCTCTCCATCCCCCTGCATCAAAAATTTTAAAAGAGACTGAGAAAAAGATGAAAAGCATGTTTGGCAGAATGCATGAGCTCTGGAGGGGTGGGGGGCAACGAAGGGGGAACGGGTCTAGATTTGGTTGGGAAATTTTGTATGAAATGCACAAAAATCTTCAACACAAATTGGCTTTGAAAAAAAAAAAAAAAAGAAGACAACCATGCATAGAAGAGAATAGGAAGAGCGAGTAGAGAATGAAAGCAGACTTATGGACTGGTTGAAGAACAAAATATGTCCTCCAGGCCACTACAGGAAGTGTAGTGGTTGATCTCTTTTGATCCCCAGGAAGACAGAATTTTTAGATGATTAAGAGTCTTGAGCACAATTGCCTGTCAAATTGCTAGTGGCCACTAACTGATGCAGCCATGAGGAAACTCTTTAGGAAATAAAAATGTTAAAATATCAAAATTAGAACAACAAAAATCCCAAGTAGAGACCTAATGGCTGAACACGAAAGGGAAGTTATGAAAAACAAGGGGAAAAAAACAACAAAAAATAGGAAAAAATCAATTTAAGAATGGTTAAATATTTTATCAAATATATTCAACTTTCAACATGCTGAGACATTTAAATTAACATGAAAAAGTAAACAGACAAGAAAGCAATTCTGAGTGGTCTTAGATGTCATATTTAAATAAAGACTTCAGCCGGGTGTGGTGGCGCATGCCTTTAATCCTAGCACTCGGGAGGCAGAGGCAGGCGGATCTTTGTGAGTTCAAGGCCAGCCTGGTCTACAGAGCGAGTTCCAGGACAGCTGGGGCTACAGGGAAGCCCTGTCTCGAAAATACCCAAAAGAAAAATAAATAAATAAATAAAGACTTCAAAACCACTATTCTGAATATGCTCAAAGAATTATAAAAATAATTTATTCACGAGACTTACGAAAATATAAAGATAATCACACAACAAAAAGAAAATGAAAATGGAAAATATAAAAAGTACTAAATAGGAATTTTAAATTTAAATGTAAACAACTAGACTGAAAAGCTGATTAAATGGGCTCAACACCTATTTCAGGACTTTTCCTGGGAAGATGTAAAAAAGTCTATACGCTATGTTAGTCAGGAGCCCCTACGAGAGGGGTGAGAGTAATCAGGATGCATTATATACATGTATGAACTTGTCAAAATTAATTAATTATAAAAAGAAAAGTCTACCCACTCCAGATAAAGAAGGTAGTCAGACAAAACATAGGCTTCCATCCAAATCTAGTTCAATCAATCAATGAATTTATAAGATTCACTTCCAGGAGCATCAGTGACTCAAAGAAGTCACTTGGGAAACTTATAGGCAAGTACACTACCAGAGTCTCACCCACAACATGGATGACTCATGAAAAGCAATACCAGGGCTGGAGAGATGGCCCAGCACTTAAGAGCGCCGACTCCTCTTGCAGAGGACCTGGGTTCGATCCCCAGCACCCACATGGGGGCTGAGAACCGTCTTTAGCTCCAGTCCCAGTGGAATCCGACACCCTCTTCTGACCTCCGCGGCATTGCACGACATGAGTGCACAAACCTACGTGCAGACAGTACACTCATACACATAAAAAAAAAAAAAAAAAAAGAAAGAAAAGCAATACCACTAAACAGTCTTATTAGGCAACAGACAGACAGCTACATTAGTTAAGAATGTTACAAAAAAGCCGGGCGTTGTGGCGCATGCCTTTAATCCTAGCACTTGGGAGTCAGAGGCAGGCGGATCTTTGTGAGTTCAAGGCCAGCCTGGTCTACAGAGCGAATTCCAGGACAGCTGGGGCTACAGGGAGACCCTGTCTCAAAAAGACCAAAAAAAAAAAAAGAATGCTACCTGAGACAGTTGTTTATCTATTTCATATCTTACATGAATTCCATGAGCCTCTCCCTTTAAGCCATGAGGGAATCTTAATAGGTCTGATTTCATGAAGATTATCTGTAGGTGATCACAGAGGAACGGGTGCATGTCAACAACAAGTCGTAGATGGCAGAAGAAACCATCAAGTCAGTAGGTCACTAGAGCTGAGCCTGGTGGCATGGGCTTGCAATCTCTTTCTCCTCAAGAAGCTGAGGCCAGAGAATGACAAGTGGAAGGGCCGCCTACCTTATAGAGTGAACTTAGTGCCAGCCTGGGATACTTAGTAAGAACCTGTCTCAAAATTAAAAGTATATTAAAAATACAGCTCAGTGCTAGGATTCTTGCCTAGCAATCCCTAGTATACTAGAGGAAGGAAGGAAGAGAGAGAGAGAAAGGGAGAGAGGAAAGGAGGAAGGGAGGGAGGGAGGGACAGAGGAATGATCCAATATAATGAAAGAAAATAGAAAAAAATGAATAAAACTTCAGAGATGCATCGGACAACACCAATCATATGAATATATCATCAAAGAAGAACAAAGTGTGTAAGAAAAATAGTTGAAGAAATAATTGGGGGCTAGAGAGATGTCTCAGCAGTTAAGAACACTTGATATTCTTCCAGAGGATCTGGGTTCAATTCCCAGCACCCACATGATGATTAACAACCATCCATAACTGCACTTCCAGGGGATTCTGACATCCACTTCTGGCCTCTGCAGGCTTTACATGCACATGGTGCACTTACATACATGTAGGGAAAACATACACATAAAGTAGAAATAATACATGAAATATTTTCTAAAAAGGAATAATGGTTTAAATGAAAACAATAAAAACTGGTCACAAACAGAATATTATTACCACTATAGAATGGGTTCTTTTATAAATAATCATTTTAATTATCATATGTTTATTATTCAAAATGATTGCTTTCATTCATTCTATTTCATACATGTATATGTAAAAACCTCATTAAACAAACGAGTATCCTGATGGCACACAAAGGTACAGAAGTAGATGTGCCTTCTATATCCCATAGAGGCCAAGTTCCAGAAAGCCCTGCATGTGAAAAGCACCACCCCTAATTACCAGAAATAAAACTAACTAGCCAGGGCCTGGAAAGATGGCCTAGCAGTTAAGATCGCCGACTGCTCTTGCAGAGGACCTGGGTTCAATCTCCAGCACCCACATGGCAGCTGAGAACCATCTTTAACTCCAGTTCTGGGGAATCTGACACCCTCTTCTGACCTGCGCGGCATTGCACAACATGGGTGCACAAACCTACATGCAGACAGTACATTCATATACATACAAAATAAATAAAATTAAAAAAAAACCCAACTAGCTATAGGTGGAAGGAACCTCAAATCAGGATATTCTTGCAAAAAGTAGACTACAGGCACAGAAAGCCTCAGCTGAATGGACACATTGACCGAATTGGTGCACTTGCTGGGACTAACAGTCATCCCTCCTAACTGTTCAGAAAGATACACAGGATGCTGTCAAAGGAAGAAGCCATGCCAGTGCTGAATGAGGAGGAAGTAATGACCGAAGGCACACCTTCTATTTCCTGGTATTATTTAGTTTAGTTTTAGTTTAGTTTTAATTTTATTTTTGTTACTATTTATAATTTTGTAATTTATTGTTGGGCTACTGCTTTGTAACTTGTAAGTGAATGTGATAACCACTACACTACAGAAACTGACTCTGTGTTGTAACTTGGATCTCACTAGAAGAGACTTTCATGAAACTGACTTCATTTCTAAACCTATGAAAATTATCTTTTCTACATTTCTAATCAACAACAGTCTCTACTATCCTTTACATCTCTGATCCATGTCCTTTTCTTCTTTTTTCTCCTTTAATTTTATATTACTCTAAAATATGAATACATACTTTCCACTCATATACAGACACCCACTACAGTACCTCCATAGTACCCACTACAGTACCTCCAAAAAAATCGACTATAGTACCTCCACAGACACCACTACACTACCTCCACAGACACCCACTAGAGTACCTCCACAGAAACGGACTATAGTACCTCCACAGAAATTCAATACAAGACCTCTACAGAAACCCACTACAGTACCTCCACAGACACCACTACACTACCTCCACAGACACCACTACAGTACCTCCACAGACACCACTACACTACCTCCACAGACACCACTACGCTACCTCCACAGACACCACTACACTACCTCCACAGACACCCACTACAGTACCTCCACAGACACCCACTACAGTACCTCCACAGACACCCACTACAGTACCTCCACAGACACCCACTACACTACCTCCACAGATACCCACTACAGTACCTCCACAGACACCACTACAGTACCTCCACAGACATCACTACAGTACCTCCACACACACCCACTACACTACCTCCACAGACACCACTACACTACCTCCACAGACACCCACTGCACTACCTCCACAGACACCCACTACAGTACTCCACAGAAACCCACTACAGACCTTCACAGATACCACTACAGACCTCCACAGACACCCACTACAGTCCCTCCACAGACATCCACTACAGTACCTCCACAGACATCCACTACACTACCTCCACAGACACCCACTACAGACCTCCACAGACACCCACTACAGTACCTCCACAGACACCCACTATACTACCTCCACAGAAACCCACTATAGACCTCCACAGACACCACTACAGACCTCCACAGACACCCACTACAGTACCTTCACAGATACCACTACAGACCTCCACAGACACCCACTACAGTACCTCCACAGACACCCACTATACTACCTCCACAGACACCCACTATACTACCTCCACAGAGACCCACTACAGTATCTCCACAGACACTCACTATATTGGTATTATAATGCCTCCACAAGCCCATGACTCCCCAGTGATTGAAATAAGGACAGTGCAATCGATATGTCTGAGAAATAGTTAAGAATCAATGCCCACATAAAGAATTCAAATAAACTGATGAATGAAGAAAGCAATTCAGACCCAGACCAAAGAATTTTACCAACTTGATTGAAATGGTCGTAACTTTAGGCAAATTCAAAAGCATGGAGGAAAACCTCAACAAAGAAAATAAGATTCTGAAAAAAATATATAGAAAGGAAAGAATATTTTTGGTCTTTTTGAGACAGGATCTCCCTGTAGCACCAGCTGTCCTGAAAGTCACTATGTAGACCAGGCTGGGGTTGAACATTCACAGAGGTCTACCTGCCTCTGCCTCCCAAGTGCTGGCATTAAAGGCATGTGCCACCATGCCCGGAGGAAAGAATATAAACACACACACACACACACACACACACACACACAGGCAGAGAAAAAAAAAAAACCACACACACAGAGAAGACCAAGGACTAGAATAAGCTTCAAATGCAGAAGGTAAGGTCTACACAATAGGACAATGAGATATATGAGTAAACCATCATGAGATCGTGAGGCTGGAGGGATGGTTCAGCAGACAAAATAACACTGCTCTTACAAATGACCCAAATTCAATTCCCAGAAGCCACATTGGTTGGTTCTCAACTGCCTGTAACTCTGCCTTCTGGGCAGTCCAATGCCTCTGGCCTCTGCAGGCACCTGCACTGGCTGATATATACCCACGCATCGACAGCTAGTAAAAGTCTTTTGTTTTATATTTAAAAATGTAGTCTGGACACTCATTTGATCAACTTGATTGAACAAACAACCTGTCACTCCCCACTGGATGGTGGGGCTGTAGGGGTTTGGGCACAACAGCCTGCAGATAGGTTTTGCATGAAGGATGCTTGTACTCATGGATTATCACTTATAGCTAAAAATGAAAAAAAAAAAACTGAGAGAAAGATGCAGGACAGTTATGGCAGAATGCATGATCTGGGATGGGGTGGGGGTGGGGGGGAGGGAAAGGGAAATAAGCCTGAACTGAATTGGAAAAAATGTATGAAATGCACAAAGCATCAATAAAACTAAATTAATAAAAAAAAAGAAAAAAGAAAAAAGAAAAAAAAATGAAAAACTTACACAACTGCCAAACAACAACCCTAGAATAAAATTAAATTGATTATGCAACCTACCAGAACCACTGGGATTCAGCCAAAGCTTCTGTGTTCTACAGGTAGAAGATTTATAGTTCTAAGTCTCACAATTTAAAAAATCAGATGATATCAAATTAAAAATTCAATGATGGACCTGAGGTTTCTATAATAATAAGAAACCAGGCCTAAATGCAATAGAAAATAAGAAATAATAAAGATTAAGAGATAAAATAATGAAATAAAAATTTTAAAATAATAAATAGAATAAAATGGGCAATTGTGTGTTAAAATGAACAAGACTGATAAATGCCTAGCCAAACTTATTGAGAGAGAGAGAGAGAGAGAGAGAGAGAGAGAGAGAGAGAGTCTCAAACCAATACAATTAGAAAAGAGAAAGGGGCTGCTACAGCAGATGCCAATGAAATCCAGAAGATCATTATGGAATATTTTGAAGCTGGAACTCTTAGAAGAAATCAATAAATTGCTAAACTCACATGACCTGCCCAAATTAAATCCAGATGATATAAACAATTTAACCAGACCCATCAGGAGAAAAGAGATTTAAGCAGCAATTAAAATCTCCACACAAACAAAAACTCAGGACCAGATGGATTCACTGAACTTTAAGAGAGATCTAATACCAACACTTCTCAAACTGTCTTACAAAACAGAAAGGAAAGGAATGTTTCCAAACTCATCCTGTGAAGCCGATGTTACCCAGCACATACCAAAAACAGATGCAACTAAAAAAGCAAACTGACGGCGAGCTTCCCTAATGAACATAAGTGCAAAAATTATCACTTACGAACTGAATTCAAGTTTGTTTTATCCCAGAGATGCAAGGTTGGTTCAATATATGGAAATGGCCATACGAAACGCAACATATAATAGATATAAGGATAGAAATCATATAATGATCTTGATAGATACAGAAATGGCATTTGACAAAGTTCAACATGTGTTCATGATAAAAGTTCTGGAGAAGTTATGAACAGACAGAACACACCTCAACACCATAAAGGCATTTCCTCTAAAATCTGAAAGAAACAAGGCTTCTCACTCTCTCTACTTTTTTTCTGCATTTTAAAATATTTTGGTTGATTCTTCTTTGAGAATTTCAAACAAAATTACAAAATTCAGAGGTCAGTGGATGGCCCTGGAAACAGACCCATAAAAACAAAAGTCCCATGCTCTCTTTACTCTCATCCAATAGCTATGTTGCTCAAATATATCGCATCCAATATACCTAGGACTAAACCTAACCAAGGAGGTGAAAGTCCTCTACAGTGGAAACGTCAAGATCCTTGTCTAGGTCACTTCTCTGTTACTGTTATAAAGCACTGGCCAAAAGCAGTTTGGGGGTGTGGTGGTTTGAATAAGAATGCCCCCCATAAGCTCCAGGTATTCGGATATTTTGTCCCCAGTTGATGGAGCTAGTTTGGGGACATCTTGGAAAGTGTGGCCATGCTGGAGGAAGCACATCAGTGGAGCAGGCTTAGAAAGCTCTTAAAGCTTTGACAATCTCCAGTTTCACCTGCTTCCTGTGCCTCGTTGAAGATGTGACCCTCTGCTTTCTGTTCCTGCCCCACACCTCCTGCCTTGACTCCTCCCCGCCATGACAGATTCTAATTCCCCTGGAATGGTAAACTCAAATAAACTCTTCCTTCTATAAGTTCCCTTAGTCCTGGTGTTTCTATCACAGCAACAGAAAAGTGACTAACACAGAGGGGAAAGGGTATATTTGGTTTAAATCTCCCAAACATAGTTCATCATCGAGGGAAGCCAGGGCAGGAACTCAAGGCAGGAGCCTGGGGGCAGGAGCTGAAGCAGAAATCACAGAGAAGCGCTAATGACTCTCCTCTGGCCAGTGCTCAGGCTGCTTTCTTGCACAACCACCTGCCAGGGTATGGTACTGCCCACAGTGGACTGAGGCCCACCCCCATTACTCAGCAATCCAGAAAATGTCCGAATAGATATCCCCATAGGCCAATCTCAGAGGAATTTCCCTAAAAGAGTCAGAAAAAAAAACTGAAGGAGACACTAGTAGATGGAGCATTCAATGTTCCTGGATTGGGGAATTAATATTGTGAAATGGATATTTTATCAAAATTATTTTACAAATTGAATGTGACCTTCATAAAATTTCTGGGGACATTCTTCACAGAACTAGACACCACGATCTCAAAATTTATTGGACACATGAAAGATCACAGAAAGCTAAAGCAGGGACTGGAGAGATGGCCTAGTGGTTAAGAGCACCGACTGCTCTTGCAGAGGACCCGGGTTCGATCCCCAGCACCCACATGGCGGCTAAGAACCGTCTGTAACTCCAATTCCAGGAGAACTCCAGTTCCAAGGGAATCCAAGACCCTCTTCTAACCTCTGCGGCATTGCACGACAAGGGTGCACAAACCCACATGCAGACAGTACATTCATATGCATAAATAAATAATTAAATAAATAAATAAATAAATAAATAAATAGTTTAAAAAAAGAAAGCTAAAAAAAAAAAAGAAAGCTAAAGCAATACTACGCTGAGAGATACTGGTGGTATCACAATATCTGACATCACGTTATACAACAAAGCCATGATGACAAGGATAGCGCGATCTAGAACAAAATTAACACACGGAGGACAAATGGAAGAGAAGAAAGGACTCATGAATAAACCCACACAGCTAAAGACACTTCATATTTTATAAAAGGTAAAAAACTTGGGGGCCGGAGAGATAGCCTGGCGGTTAAGAGCACCAACTGCTCTTGCAGAGGACCCAGGTTTGATCCCCAGCACCCACATGGTGGCTAAGAACCGTCTGTAACTCCAATTCCAGGAGAACTCCAGTTCCAGGGGAATCCAACACCCTCTTCTGACCTTTGCAGCATTGCACGACACGGGTGCACAAACCTACATGCAGACAGTACATTCATACACATACAGAAATAAATAAAATTTTTTTTAAAAGGTAAAAAACTTAAACCTGGAGAAAGAGGGCTTTCAAGAAATCCTGCTGGGAAAACTAGTAAACATATACAGAAGAATGAAATTACATCTGTATCTAATACCCTGAACAAAAATCTAGGCAAAATGGATGAAAGAAAGATCTTAACCCCAGTGAAATTGCTAGAGGAAAACAGTTACAGGCATAGGCAAGAATCTTCTGAAATGGTTTCAAATAAAACAATAAATAATTCAAACTTTTGGAAAAAAATGAAATTATATGAAATTATAAATGAAAAAATGAAAATATAAAATGAAAATTAAAAATGAAAATATAAAAAAATGAAATTATATCAAACACTTCTCCACAGCAAATTAAACTATCATCACAGTAAAAAGAGCCTACAGAACTTAGAGGGCACTTTACTAATATGCCCTCTTAGCAGAATAATATTAATATATTCTCCCTTAAGCACTATGATCTACACATTTGGGTCCCATTTAACAGTACAGGCATGTGTTTCATCTTGTGCAGTAGGCTTTAAAGCCAATCATAAAGTGGTTGGTTACTCTCAAAACAGTCAGGCCACTACTGCACCAGTGGGTACATCTTGCCAGGCCAGTAGTTATTGTAGCTTGCAAAGTTCATCTGTATCAGACTCTTGATGACTTTTCTCCTATAGATGCATAGAAGCTTCCAACACTATAAAAGCCAGCAAACAGGAATGAAGTTTCCATGTTGGTCCTATCTTGATATCTCCATGTCCAATGACTGGCATGTGCTGTCTCCCAGCAATAGGATTTTCCCATCAATTCTGGAGGATAACCAAAAGCAATGGTAATAATCTGTAATAATAATCTGTAATAATGTGGCACTGGGCTTATTTTGTTCTCCAGTCGTGTCTAGGGGAGGCATAGTCCCCCTCTTATAAGGCAACAGTTTCATTTGACCTCTTTTATATGTATATATGTATATGTTTTAGGAAGCTTCTACATTAGTAGGTTTCCATTTGCAATTTTCCAAGGTCCTTAGTATTAGTTGTCCTTTCTTACATTCCGTCCTCTACCCTGTCCTCCCACCCCCCACCACATTTAATCCTTCCTGTTCCATGACTCCCTTTGTTCTATCCCCTTTCCTTGAACTTAGTACTTCCCTGACTTTCATGGGTACTTCAATTTAAACACATGTGTCTAAAGATTCAAAGCTAACTTCCACATGTAACAGACAGCATGGATGTTTGTCTTCTGGAGTCTGGGTTACCTCACTCAGCTCCATCCTACAAGTTTTGTAATTTCCTTTTTTCTTTACAGATGAGTAATATTCCGTTCTGTATATGAACCACATTTCATTATCCACTCGTCCACTAATGGGCGTCTAGGTTTTTCCCATTTCCTACCTATTGTGAACAGAGCGGCAATGAACATGGATGAGCAAGTAGCTTCATTGTAGGATATATAGTCTTTTGGGAACATGCCCAGGAGTGGTAGTGCTAGATTATATGGTAGATCTATTTCCAGATTAAAAAGAAACATTTTATTAATTCTCTGAGAATGTCATACAATGTATTTTGATCATATTTACCACCTCGTCCACTCCTTCCACATGGGTCCCCAGCCCCCTACACTCCCAACTTTGTGGGGGGTTTGTTGTTTAATTCATCCAGTCCAATCTGTGTTGCCCAAATTCTCCAGTGTGGAGACTGCACTGGTGCATGACTGACCCACCAGGGGTAAAAGCCTGAAAGAAACCTGACTCATCCTCTCCTAGCGACTCTCAAATGCCAATAGCTCCTCAGTTAGGTGTGGAGCTTTGTGCCCATCTCCCCTCCCCCATACCGGGATTTTTTTTTTTTCAGCTATTAGCTGGCAAGGCCTTCCCTCTGTGCTGTAGGCTGCCTCTTCACTCAAGGTGTTCTTGCTAGACAGAAGCTTGTTAGTTTCATGAGGATCCAGGAAAAGGGATACTGTTATTTTCTAACAACGATTTCAACAGCAAAAAGCTAAAAACCAAAATAGCTCATAAGCGAAGCATATTTTAAAATATATATGTCCAAACACTTTTCCTACAAAATTTATAAATAGCAACAAAGTTTAAGGTACACAACAAGCCATATATTTTCCTTGCATTAACTTTAAACTGCACAACATCAGAGCTGAAGTGACGACTTAGCCACTACAACACTGGCTGCTCTTGCAGACGACCTGTGTTCGATCCCAGCACCCACAGAGCAGCAACAGTCATCATTAACTTCAGTTCCAAGGGATCCAACACCCTCTTCTGACATCCACTGGCACTCCATGATACAGGCACACCTACCTAGATGCAAGCAATACACTCATACACATAAAATAAAAATAATGAAATATTTTTTAAACCCTAATATTTTTTTAATCTTTTGTAGTACTATTATCAACTTACAAATAAAGCATCAATTCTAGGAAAGTTAAATAACTCAGGGATGGAGAGATTGCTCAGTGGTTAAGAGCACTGGCTGTTCTTGCAGAAGACCCAGGTTCAAATCCCAGCACCCACATGGCAGCTAACAACCATAACTTCAGTTCCAGATGACACAACGCCCTCTTCTGATTTCTGCAAGCATTGCATGATACAGATGCACTTGTACATAAAAAAAATAAAAACAACAACAAAGAAGCTTAAATAACTCATTCAAAAATCACATGGCTTCAAAGTGACAGCACCATCACCTGAACTTCATGTTTTGGGAACTGATGTTCTTTTTATTTTGGTTTATTTGCTTTTATTTTATGTGTATGAGTGTTTTGCCTACATGTATGTAAGTGGACTTATGCAAGCAATGCCCAAGGGGGCCAAAAGAAGGCTAAAAAATCCCCTGGAACTGGACTTACAGATGGTTGTTAGCTATTAAATGGGTGCTGGAAACCAAACCCTGGTCCTCTGTAAGAGCAGCCAGTGCTCTTAACCACTGAGACATCTCTCCAGTCTCTAAACTCATGTTCTTAATTATCATGCTATATATCAAGCTGATTTTGTGACAAATTTTGCAAACTTGGGAGAAAACAACCCATTGAACAAGGAGGCTCATGGGAAATAACATACTATAATCTTATAGTGTAATGTTACTTTTTTCTCCCAATATCCTTGAAAAATGTAGTCCATGCAGCAAGCATTTCTTATATCTGTGGATAAACACATAGGGCATTTCATGGTGAAAGTTCTACATTCTGTGGTCAGGTTAGACTCAGTGTCAAATACACAAAGTATCTAATCAAACTTGAATGCCCCATTCCAAATCGCATGTACCTCTTGCTTAAGGATTTGCACATGAGTAAAAAAAAAGTGAGAGGAGTGACAATTCTTATTACTATTTTCATGATTTTATTTCAAATCCTCTGAGGCAGACAGAAGGTTAAAACTCTTCTTTCTTTTTGAGAGTTTCTTCAAAGTACTACCACTCACATATAGCACTAGTCTGCTATGTTCATGGCTCTTGACTCAGAAGTATGTAATCTATTCTGACATCCATTTAGTCCTCACTAAGGCTGTAGAGAAACAGGACTGTCTCCACCTCTTGCCCCTCCAGCCCTTCACCTGTTTGCCACTCTGGGAATTTCTCCTGAGCCAGCTGTTGTTTCATGACCTCACAGATATCCCATTGGAGAGAGACTCTTGTGGGTTCTTCCTATCAAAAATTCAGGAAAATATTGTGTCTGTGAATATATACATATTTCTACTATGTATGTAATTACTATCTAGTAATGATTTTCCTTTGCCCCATTATAAATACTTCTAGACCATATATTTTTCTTTTTAAAAAATATTTATTTATTTATTTATTTTCGTATGTGTATGAATGTCTGCATGTAGGTTTGTGCACCTGTGTAGTGCAATGCCGCGGAGGTCAGAAGAGGGTATGGGATTCCCCTGGAACTGGAGTTAAAGACGGTTCTCAGCCGACATGTGGGTGCTGGGGATCAAACCCAGGTCCTCTGCAAGAGCAGTCTTAACCACTCTTAGTGGTTAAGGTTAGCACTCTTAACCACTAGGCCATCTCTCCAGCCCCTAGACCATATATCTTTCATTATTTTTCCTAAAGAGCAGTACTGCATTCCCTCACCCCTACTTCCAGTGGTAAGAAATCCATATAAAGGGCCTTAAATAATATCTCCCTTAACCTTACATGAAGAGAGAAGCACTCTCACCACATCCCTGGGTGAGAGGTGGGGAGAAGATGATTCACAATACTACTTTCTTCAAATAATTATTTCAAATAATTGTTAGTGCTATCAACTTAGAACCTACAATCACCTTGAAGGTGGGAGTGCCTACGGGGGATTATCCTGATTAGGTTTACTGATGTGGAAAGAGCCATATAAACTATGGGGAGGACCAGTCCCTGGGCAGGAGACCCTGAACCAACCATATAAATGGATAAAAGGAACTGAGCTTCCCCCCAGCTCTTGCTGTCAAACCATAATGGACTGTACTCTGGAACTGTGAGCCAGAATAATCCCCTTCTCCCTTAAAGTTGTTTTTGCTGGAGTATTTTATTACCACAACAGGAAAAAAAAAAAAGATAAATACCCTCCAGACATGTGAAGCATGTTTAGGATTATGTGAGCAGTTTCAGGGTACATTCGTCCACATCTTGGGCTGGTACTTTCTTTTAATATGTGAATGTAATCTATGTTGGTGCCTTGGTAACAATCTTCAATTTAATAGTTGTTGTTCTTTCTTATATTAGATTATAAAATGTATAGATTTTCATGTAATTCACAGAGTGCACTGGATAGGTTGCTAATTCAACCATCGTTGTAACAGATAGCAATTAAGGAACCCTGAATTATAAAATATTCCTTTATATATCATTATCCTGACGCTAGCTAACCAGAGAAAATTACTGTTATATTAATAGATGAAGCAGAATACTACACTTGGCACTAAAATAAAATACTGTTCTACACCTTTTTAATAGGGTTATCTATTTTCCTATTTCTAATGAAACTTTCATAATAGCAAGCTCTTTTTAACTTTTTGCCTAGTCTTTCCTTCTGCTTTCACAGAAAATAACCCAATGATTATTTTATCCCCGATGCCCCCATTTTCTTTTTGAAATTACATAAGTCTATCACTAGTCATCTGGTTGAGATTTAATAGTAGTTTTCAAATCCTTGAAATGATTGGTTTAAAAAGGCTTAGCATTCGTTCATAAAGTCTGGAATTTCATGGAAGTGACTCTCCTGAAAATGCCAACTTGTTATTTATTTTTAAATAGTAATTTTATACATTTCTTATTTGATGACATTCACATTTCTGAGAGGAATTAAGCAAATATGTGCAGCAGCATGTTAAGTGAAAAATGGAAGAGTTGATTCCAAACAGGTGAAGCCAATTAACATAATGCAGTCTCTTCATTTAAAACAAATAACAAATAAAACTTTCATTTTTCTCCACAACTTTTAAGGCTTTAAAAACTTCCAGATAATGGAAAGTCCCAGAAGTCTTTGGAAACTGTTTTCTCATCCTCTGTACTTTCTAGAACAGCTGCTCTTTTGCAACTGCAGAGGGTAGTTCATTTCAACTGTAAAGCTTGAAGGGAAATCTCATTTTTGAAGATAAGAAAAAAAAAATCAAGTCCTATACATTTCAAATATTTTCCTGGGTTAAATATTTAGAAGGGTGAAGACAGAAATCAGTGTTAGACTATAAGGAATTGTTTAACTTTCTACCTGACAGTATATAAAATAATCCATTTCTCAGCCTAATGACAACCTCAGTTTTATCCAATAGCTCCTTTGTTGGCCAACACTTCTGGGATGATCAAGGATCACATTTTGTTTTTATAAGATTTGTACTTAGATATTTCATAAGCAGCACTATCGAAGTCTGATTGGGGTGGGGGTGGGGGGGACATTGATGTCAATGGGACTCCTAACCAGATCTGTAAAGCAGGATTTAAATAAGAAAGAGAATGTGGCCAGATCATTTTGCCTGCTAAAAAGCTGGCAAGCCTTTTCTGAGAAAGGGATCTGAGTTTCATTTAGAGACAAGAACACTTCCTAGAATCACTAAGACTTTACCGTTAGGAATCTATGCCGACCAAGTCATCTACTGCTCTTCTGGTATCTTTTCCCCCTTTTTATTGAGTTTTTATGCATTTTGTATAATATGTCTTAATGAAACTTAGACCCTCTTCCCATTCCCCAAAGCCTGCCCCCACCAGATTTCAGGTATTCCTCCATATATGTTACGGCCTAAAAGCACTTATATCCAGGTATCTCTTGGTGCAAGTTCATCTACTAGAGTCTAGATACCCTACAGTAATCATTTGCTAATAGTTCCTTGGCCAGGGCTGGGACCTGCTCCCCATGTCCCCTATTATTCCATGCTGGGTTCTTGTCTGATTGAATTGGTGTGGGTCTTATACATATTGTGACCATTGTTACAAATTCATGAGCAAGTTCCCAGAGCCCTGAAAGCCTTATGTTCATGCACCAACCCTGACTCTTACAATCTTTCTGCCCCCAATTCCGAAATGGTCCCTGAGCTGCGAGTGGGTGAGGAGTAGTGTTGGAGTCCTCCTATCCAGGAATACTGCTCTGCTGCCATCTTTTAAAAGGTTTGCTCTATGTGTCTCTTGAGTGGAAGTTTTCACATGACTATATTCACTTTTTAGCTACCAAAAGTTTCGTAGGCTTGACTTGAGAATATTCCAAAATAAGGTGGCCAAAAGCAAAGTAGAACTAGAAACCACTTAATAATTAGTTACAGAGGATAGCTCTCACAACCCTGAACTATTAAAAAATAGGGATTCTGAATTGTTGTTAATTTAAGTATTGTATTAATCCTCTCTATTAATAGCACTACTACACTGAGACTGAAATTCCTCTGTGTGGGGAGGTAATCTTTATTTTTATCATCTTCTGCACATGCTTGTTTGCCTAGAATAATGTTAGGCACACAGAGTAGCAACACACCACTTACTTGACTTTTAATAGATACAATAATGTTTGCATGAATATGATAATTTAGGAAATGCATGCCATGAAATAAATCAGACATAAAATAAGCAATTAAGTGTTGAGGAACTTATTAGTAGCCCTTATCAAGGAATAGACAACCTGAAGTCTTGATTCCAAGTGTCAAATTCCTCCCCAAAAGTAATACTCCTACACACATGAACATGCATAAACACATGTTTTTGTTTATTTTAATGATTAAGAAAGGCTGATATATGTAAGAGTCCATAATAGTGATACTTTACATAGGTCATGATATAGAACAGCAATATTTGAAATAGGCATCATCTAAATATTCCCTGTAACTTTTTATGTTCTCAGGGTGGAGTAAGACACAAAGCCTAGAGAAACAGGGCGAGGTAAGAATGAACTTTCCTCCTTAGAGTACATATGCACACATATACATGCACATGCACACACATGTGTTGGCACATACACAAACACACACCATATATATATAATACCACTCATTATATAATCATATATATAATATATATTATATAATATTTCATATTCCCAAGAATCCAACGTTAGAAATTCTCTGGTGCTTTAAAACATACAAGCTTTCTCTATCTTGCATAGAAAGCTCAAATAATATCTACTCACAGGCAAAAATGCTTTTGTCAGAATCTTGAAATTTGAGAACAAGGCTGAGATACTGGAATGGATCTTACAATGAAATACAGTCCCATTAAAAGAGTAATAAAAACTGTCTCTTCACCTTCCTCACAGTATGATACCATACAGAAAGGATTCTCCAGAGTTTGAAGTTTCCAGCTTACCTAGCATTCCAGGACACTTCACAGAAAGTTCTGTCTGGTCTCACCTCACAAGAAAACAACAGGGAGGAGGTGATTTCAATGACCAGCATGCAAATCCTGATGGTGGCTCTGTGTTCCCACTAGCAGTGGCTTCTGACCAGTGGACCAGGCAGAAGTAGAGACCATCCTATGAACCAGGATGCTCATTCATTCACGTAAATGGTGAGAAGTTGTACCTAGCTTGAATCCCTAGACGGGCAGCCTCCAAGCACACCTTCAAACTCCAAGAGAAAGAGATGTCTACCACAGTGGAGCTTAGCAAAGAACAAAAATAGTTCTATTATAAATGGTTCAAATATCATTCTTCCCATGAGAGGAAACAACCACCATTTCACTATAAAATAGAGGATAGTTCAAACATATCTACGAGTTTAAACATTCACCTCTACCTCAAAACCTACCACCTAGACAGGGAGGTAAACCTCAATCACATGTTTCTACTAAACTTAGCAGCTGTTTCCATCCATCTGAAGTAGCAGCTCTCCCTAACCTTTGGACCCAGCCTGCAACTCTGCCCAAGTGAGCACATGAAGAAGCAGGACCACCTGGCCAGAAAGTGGATCCTGTGGTGGGCCAAACAGGTGATTTCAGAGCCAAGGCAGTAGTTCTGCCTGATGTCAGAGACTATTAGCCAGTGGTCTCACTGGCTGGAAAACCCTAGAAGCAACCTATCCATGGCAGGGGTTATTACCAGTGCCCCATCAAGAATCATATGCTAGAATAAACAGCAAAATTTTGTCCTTGCTTCAATTAAGAACACCTGTAAGAACCGGAAATGGTTCTACAATCAGGTATGCAGACATCAATATAGGACACAAGGAGCACAAAGAATCAGAGAGTCACAACATGTCTAAAACAAACTGGTAAAGCCCCGGCAACCAATCTTAAGAAGGTGGGGGTATAAAATGACAAAGAAATCTGAAGGGCTATTAAATAAGTTCAATGAACTACAAGATTATACAAATAAAAACTAAATAAAATTCAAAGGATATTCATTGAACTAGAATGCTTGACAAAAATATAGAAAATTAATGCATCTCCTAATTCTCACCAGAGAAGTTTACTCTTGAAGCAGATGGTGATTAACCAGAGAGCCACAACTGTCCAGAGTGCAGAGAATAAGAAACTACAGAGTTCTTATTTATAAATAGGACACCTATATCAAACTTCTTCCCCAGGGCTCAGGAATCATTTCAGAAGAGAGAGTAGAAAGATTGTAGGACTCAGTGAGGTGCTGGTAAGGCAAGGCCGAACTGCCTTGACTCTTGGGGGGCCTACACCCACCCCTGGAAGTTCCGTATTGAGCTCCAGACAGGTGCACAGACTGTGCCAGTAAGGCAAGGTAGAACTGCCTTGACTTTGGGGGGCCTACAGGCACATGGGTCAAAGTAGCTACACAATCTCCCCCCCAACCCCATCAACCTAGTGGAGCTGTGGTGCAGAAGACCTAACAGCTGCAGCATCAATGATTGCAGCCTGTGCAGCCAATGTTGAGGTGCCAGAATCCAAAGAAACAATGAACAGAAAAATCCACATGCCAAAGGATGGGAAAAAGCCTCAGAAGCAGAATGGAAGAAGCAGAAAAAAGAATACCAGACCTGCAGGATAATACAGAGCAACTAAAAAGCTCAAGTAAAGATTATGAAAAATTTAAGAAAACAGAGTGGAACAACCAGGAAATGTGGGACACTATGAGAAGACCAAACCTCTGCATCATAGGGATAGAGGAAGGAGAAGAATCCCAAGACAATGCTATTGACCAGATCTTCAACAGGATAATAGAAGAAAATTTCCCCAAACTGAAAAAAATATACAAATACAGGAAGCTGACTTCTCAGTCCAAAGTATGAAAACTAAAAGAAAATGGACCAAAGTATTCTCTGTGCTAAATGACTGTAGATGACAACCCAGACTACTATATCCAGCAAAAATGCCAATTATAGTTTATGGAGAAAGAAGAATATTTCATGATGTGAACAAGATGAAAGAATACATGTCTAAGAAACAAACACTTTGGAAAATCTTTGAAGCAATCCAAAAAACAGAGGAAAGAAGCAACTATTCCTAAGCAATTAAAGAGAGAAAGCAACAAAATCATAATACAGTAAATATAAACCTAGACCAAGAATGCAAACCAAAAATAAGGTAAAAGAAGCAACACACATCTCTCAATAATAACCTTAAATACTAATGGTCTAAACTCCCCAATCAAACTCATAGATTGGGAGAATGGATTAGGAAACAGAATTATTCTATATGCTGTCTAGAAGAAACCCAACTCATTCTCAAAGACAGACACCACCTTAGAGTGAAAGGATGGAAAAACATATTCCAAGAAAAAAGCCAGAATCACTATTCTAATATCAAACAAAATAGATCTCAAAGTAAAAGTAATCAGAAGAAACAAAGAGGGCCATTACATCCTTCAAAGGAACAATTAACTATGAAGACTTCACAACCCTAAATGTCTATGCACCAAACTCTGGTACACCTAACTTTATAAATAGAACTCTGCAGGACCTCAAGACACAGATTAATCCTAAAACACTAATAATGGGAGACTTCAACACCCCACTGAGCCCCTTGGACAGATCAACTGGACAAAAAATAAACAGAGACATCAGAACTGAACAATACAATACACCAAATGGAACTTACAGACATCTACAGAATATTCCACCCAAAAAACAGAGAATATATTTTCTTTTTTACTCCAACTCCAGGAGAACTCCAATTCCAGGGGAATCCGAAACCCTCTTCTGACCTCCGCGGCATTGCACGACACGGGTGCACAAACCTACATGCAGACAGTACATTCATACACATATAAAAATAAATAAATAAATAAAAAATTTTAAAAGAGAATATACTTTCTACTCAGCACCTCATGGAACATTCTCCAAAATCAACTACACACTGGGACACAAAAGAAATCTCAAGAAATACAAAAGGATTAATATTATTCCACACATTATATCAGACCACAGTGCAATAAAGCTTAATATGAACACCAGAATAAGCCCAACTAACTACAAGAACGCATGGAGACTAAACAACACTATCCTGAATAATGAATGGGTCAGGGAAGAAATAAAAAGTGAAATAAAGGTATTCATGGAACTGAACAAAAAAGACAATACAACACAACAAAACTTGTGGGATACTTTAAAAGCAGTCTTGAGAGGGAAATTTATAGCCTTAAGTGCCCACCCACATCAAAAAAAAAAATCAGAAAGGGAACAAATAAATGTTCTAACACTGCAGCTAAAAACACTTGAGAGACAACAACAAATGAACCCTAAACCCAACATACAGGAAGAAATAACAAAAATCAGAGCAGAAATCAATGAAATAGAAACAAAGAAAACAATACATAGAATCAATGAATCCAAAAGCTGGCTCTTTGAAGAGATAAACAAAATAGACAGACCTCTAAAAAAAAAAAAAAAAAAAAAAAAAAAAGAGCAACTCCAAATCAATAGTATTCATGATGAAAGAGATGTATGTTGCAAGCAAAGCTGGAAGAGCTGAGCCATCTAAGCCCTTTGGAAGTCAAGTCCCAGAGGTTGCATGTGGAGCTACTGGACTTGATTTTTGCCCTGCTGGTTTTCGGTCTTGTTTTGGTCCAGTATTTCCTCACTATGCCTCTATTCCTCCCTTTTGGAATGGGAATGTGTATTCGGTTCCACTGTATATTGGGAGTATGTGATTTGTCTTTTGATTTTACAGGAGCTTACAGTTTGGGAGATTGGCCTGAGTCTCAGAGGAGACTTGGACTGCGGACTTTTGAATGGCATTGAGACTGGTAAAGACTGTGGGGACTTTTAAGGTTGGAGTAAATGCATTTTGCATTTTATATGGTCAGGAGCCTATGGGGGCCAGGGAGTGGAATGTGGTGGTTTGAATGAGTGTCCCCCATAGGCTGTATGTATTCAGACATTTGTCTCCAGTGAGTGGCACTGTTTTTGGAGGTCTTAGAAGGTGTGGCCATGCTGGAGGAAGTGCGTTGTTGGGGGCAGGCTTAGTGAGTTTTAACAAGCCTCGTGATCTACAGTCACCTTCTCTCTGCTTCCTGTGCTCATTGCGAGATGTGACTCTCGGCTTGCCACTCCAGCTCCAGCCACCATGCCTCCCGCCACAATGGACACTAATTCCCTGGAACCATCAATCGTAAGCTCAAATAAACTCTTCCTTTTATAATTTCCTTGGTCATGGTGTTTTATCGCAGCAACAGAAAAGTTTCTAATACAAAGAAAAGATCCAGACAACCATAAGAGAATACATCAAAAGCCTATACTCCACTAAATTTGAAAACCTAAGAGAAATGGATGAATATTTGAAAACCTGGGAACCAACAAAGCTTAACCAAGAAGAGGTTGACAGTTTAAACAGACCCATAATATTTGAGGAAATTGAGGATGTACTAAAAAAACCTGCAACTAAAAAAAGCCTGGACCCAGATCAATTCACAGCAGAATTCTATAGAACATTTAAAGAGGTCCTATAACTATTACTACTTAATCTGTTCATAAGGACACAAACAGAGGTAATTTTCCCAAATTCCTTCTATGAAGCCAGCATCACCCTAATACCAAAACCAGAAAAAGATATGACCAAAAAGGAAAGCTATAGACCCATCTCATTAATGAACTCACAAGCAAAAAATTCTCAACAAAATACTTGCAAATTGCATACAGACCCACATCAAAAAGATCATCCATCATGACCAAATTGGATTCATACCAGAGATGCAGGAATGGTTCAACATACATAAATCAATAAATATCATAAAACACATAAATGGACTGAAAGACAAAAACCACATGATCATCTCAATTGATGCAGAAAAAGCCTTTGACAAGATTAAGCATCCCTTCATGTTTAGAGTCCTAGAGGGAATCGGACTGAAGGGAGCATTCCTCTACATGATCAAAGCCATATATAGCAAACCCACTGCCAACATCATCCTAAATGGAGAAAAATTAGAATCATTTCCCTTAAAGGTGGGAACCCGGCAAGGCTGCCCCTTATCTCCACTCCTCTTCAACATAGTGCTTGAAAAGCTTGCTAGGGCAATAAGACAAGAGAAGGGAATTAAAGGCGTACTAATCAGAAAAGAAGAAGTTAAACTATCCCTTTCTGCAATATGATAGTTTACCTAAGGGATGTTTAAAAACTCCACCACAAAACTTCTAGAAAATATTAAGAGTTTCAGTAATGTGGCAGGATACAAAATTAACCTGGAAAAAATCAGCAGCCTTTCTTTACACCAACAATAAACAAGTGGAGAAGGAATATAAGAAAAGACCTTCCAACTCACAATAGCCTCAAAAATAATAAAATACCTGGGAACAAACCTAATCAAAGATACCAAAGATCTCTACAACAAAAATTTTAAACTCCTGAAGAAGGAGATTGAAAATGACATCAAAAGTTAGAAAGATCTCCCATGCTCATGGATTGAAAAATTAATAAAATAAAAATGTACATTTTACCCAAATTGATATATGGATTCAATGCAATCCCAATCAAAATCCCCATGAGCTTCTTCACAGACTTGGGAAAAAATCCTTAAATTCATATGGAAAAACAAAAGACCCTGAATAGCTAAAGCAAACCTGAGTGAAAAATGCAATACAGGGGGAATTGTTCTACCAGACTTCAAGCTATATTACAGGGCCATAGTCATAAACACAGCTTGGTACTGGCACAAAAACAGACCTGTTGACCAATGGAACAAAATTGAAGATCCAAACTTGAGCTCATACAATTTCATCCACCTCATATTTGACAAAGGGGCAAAAAACAAAAAAACCTCAATGAAGGAAGGATAGCATCTTCAACAAATGGTGCTGGCAAAACTGGATCACCATTTGTAGAAGAACAAAATTAAACCCCTACCTCAACCCTGTACAAAAATCAACTCCAAGTAGACCAAAGATCTCAGCGTAAAACCTGAAACCCTGAAGGTGACAGAAGAAAAAGTTGGCAACAACCTACAAGACATAAGTGTAGGAAAAGACTAAATCAGACAGCAGCTGCACAGGAAATAAGGTCAACAGTTGACAAATGGGACCTCATCAAACTCAAAAGCTTCTGTACAGTGAAAGAAACAATCAAGGAAGTGAAGACAAAACCCACAGTGTGGGAGCAAATCTTCACTAGTGATTCCTCTGACAGAGTGTTAATGTCAAGAATATATAGACTACTCAAAAAACAAAGAAGAAAACAAATGACCTACTCAAAAGTTGGAGTAAAGAACTAAACAGAAACTTCACCAGTGAGGGAGTAAAGATGGCTGAGAAACATCTTAAAAAGTGTTCAGCATCATTAATAATTAAGGAAATGCAAATTAAAACCACTCTCAGATATCATCTCACTCTGATATGACTGGCTAAGATCGAGAACACAAAAGACACCAAATGCTGGTGAGGTTGTGGGGAAAGGGGAACACTCATCCACTGCTGGTGGGAATGTAAACTTGTACAACCATTGTGGAAAGCAGTGTGGAGAAACATTAAAAGATTCAAAATGAGCCTACCACCTGACCCAGCCATACCACTCCTGTGTATATACTCACAAGACTCATCCTACTGCAAAGATACATGCACATCCATATTTATTGCAGCTCTCTTCACAATAGGGAAGAGCTGAAACCAACCAAAATGTCCCTCAACTGACAAGTGGATGACAAAAATGTGGTACATCTACACAACGGAGTACTATTCAGTGGTATAGAAAGAAGACATCATGAACTTTGCAGGTAAATGGATGGAGCCACGATGCTAAGTGAAGTAACACAGTCCCAGAAAATCAAGCAATGAATGGTCTCCTTCATTTTTGGATGCTAACACCAAATCCCCAGAGGAAAGCCAAGCTAAACAACATTATTGTTATATTTCTGTTTATCTGAAAGCAACTATGTTGTTATAATGTAAATCTCTAAATGGGCTCTAGAATCAGTCCACCACTTACTCTCAGACTGTAATTACTGTATATGAGTGGAAAGTATATATGCATATTTTAGAGTAATATAAAATTAAAGGAGGAAAATGTGAATTCCTAAACATAAAAAAAGACTGAGAGATAGATGCAGGACAGTTATGGAAGAGTGCATGATCTGGGGTGGGGTGGGGAGAAGAGAAAGGAGGAAAAAAGAGAAAAAAAAAAGAAATTAAGATTTTTCATCAATACTAAAGCCAATTTATTTTCTCTTCTAAATATAAATGCATAAGAACTGTGTATGACAAAACCATATCTAAATATGTCTAAAGGAGCTCTTTCAAATAAGTTTTAAAACTCAAAATGAAAAATAAATTATTAATATTAAAACAATGAAAGATTGTAGGAGTCAGAGGTGGTGATAACCACAAGGAAACAGTTTTCCAGACAGCAGGGAAGTTACTCAGTAACTCACAGCGATGGTGACAATGTGCACAAATCCCACATCAGCTCACGCCAGACAAAATCCCAACACAGAAGTGGGGAAGAGGGAAGTGGCCAGGTGTGGGGGCAAACACCCTTAATCCCAGCACTTGGGAGGAAGGGGCAGGCAGATCTTTGTGAGCAAACCTGGTCTACATAGCGAGTCCCAGGACAGCCAGGGCTATAAGAAGACCCTGTCCCCAAAAGGCCAATAAAAGAGAAAAAAAGTAGGGAAGAACTCCCAACCTTAGCTGAGGAGCTATTGACAACTGACAGGGACTGGGAGAGGGTGAAGGTGACACTAAGTAGGTTAACCAGGCTGCAGTGGATGAACATTTGAGAACTTTATTCTATAGGCAGAGATGATAGATGATAGATTAGATAGATGATAGATGATAGATAGATAGATGATAGATAGAGAAATTAGAGAGATAGAGATTAGATAGATAGATAGATAGATAGATAGATAGATAGATAGATAGATAGATGATAGATAGATAAATGATAGATTGATAGAGATGATAGATGATAGATTAGATGATTGATAGATAGATAGATATAGATTATATAGATGATAGATGATAGATTAGATGATATATTAGATAGATAGATAGATAGATAGATAGATAGATAGATAGATAGATAGATGATAGATAGATGATGATAGATAGATAGATTAGAGAGATAGAGATTAGATTAGATTAGATAGGTAGATAGATGATAGATAGATGATAGATAGATAGATAGATAGATAGATAGATAGATAGATAGATAGATATAGATAGATTACAGAGTGCATGAGCATGATCTGGGGCATGAAGGAGTGCAAATAGGGGTGGGGTCTAAATATGATGAAAAATATTATAGAAAACTTGCCAAAATTCAAAAAAATTTCTAAATTAAATATGTAAAGTTTATTTACTTATTTATTTTGCATATTTGTGACGTGTGCATGTGAGTTTGAGCACTGGTGTGCAGGTTCCTGCAGAGTCCAGAAAAGACATGAGATCTTCAAGAGCTGGAGTTGCAGGTCATTGTTAGCTGCCTGATCATGGCACTGGGAACCAAGCTCATGGTCCCTGCAAGAACAGTGCATGCTCTTAATTCCTGGGCCATCTCTCCAACCCCAAGAATTTAAAGGAAATTTTAGAGATGCTAAATACATAGATTGTAATGAAAACTGTGATAGAAAATGTCAAAAGAAAGATTTAGCAAACAGAATAATCAGTGTTCTCAAGGACAGAACATTTATAATTACCCAGAAGAGTTAAACAAAAAAAGGAATGAAGAAAGTTTGTGGGAATTATAGGAGTATATTAGGAGACTTGACATTTATATAGAGGATTCAATAAGAGTTTTATAAAGAGAGAAGTGGGCCAGAAAGCATGCTTAAATAAATAATGGCTAAAACATTCCAAATCTATGGAGTGTGGCCAACATCTAGATACAAGAATCACAGTGTTTTCTAATCAAACTCAACCTAAAGAGAAATTAAGCAAAGCATGTAATACTCTAGTTATCAAAAGCCAAAAAGAGAAAAAAACTATAAAAGCAGCAATAAATAAACAACATATAACATTTAGAGGAATCTGATTACAATAATCAAGGAATTTCAATCACTCCTTACAGAACAGGAAACAGTGAAATGATATGTTCAAAGTGATTGTAAAACAACTATGATGTATGATATTGATAAAATATTGATCACCTAAAAATCACCAAAGAGACATGCCTCTGAACATAACAATGAGAGATCATCTTGCTTAGGTTACGTGAAGTGTGGAGACCCACCCTAAGTGCTGGGAGCACCAGGCCCCTGGGCTGGGATACTGGATGGCAGAGAAGAAAAGATGAGCAATAGCATCTGTTTTGCTCTTCTTCCTGATACGGACAGAGTGTGACTAGCAGCCCCAGGTTCTTATCCTCATCCACATCTTCTCATCTTATGCTTGCCCTGGAATAAATAAACCCTTTCTTTAAATTGCTTTGGTGAGATATTCTGTCATAGCAATGATGAAATTAGCTAATATACTAATTATCTGAGATGGTTAACACTGGTTGAATTTGAGATCATCTAAGAGACAAGCTTCTACTGGATCTGTGAGGGTATTTTCTGGGGGCTTAAATGAATGAGAAGAAACTCCCCCCAAACCAGCAGCACCATTGGAGACCCAGGTGAAAAGAGGCTAATGGGAAAAAGCAGGCCACTTTTGCCTCCTGGCCTACACTCCCTGGTGAAACCACTGACCCTGTTGCTGCCAATGCTGATGCCATTCTTTGCTGACGTCGGAACCCAGCATCTTTGGCTTCTCAATGTAGACTGAAGACCAGTGGCCCCCAGGAATCCTTAAGACCTTCACACCACATTGAGGCTAGTGAGGCTTACAGCTTCTCAGACTAAAGACCTTCTGGGTTTTCATTTTCTGCAAATGCATACAGCAATTCTTAGACTACCAAACCCACATTGCATAAGTCAATCTAATATGACCCTTTTATAAAATAGTCTATCAGTTCTGTTCTACAGAACCCCTACTAATAAATATACTAAGATTAATATAGTCCATAATGGTGTTCTTTAGAAGTGAAGGAATATAAAAACTTTCCTATAAAAGTCAAAACTGAGTTCATCACCATGAGTCCTGCCTTACAGGAATTATTGGAGTTCTTTTTTTAAATTATGTTCTTTTTTATTGACATTTTGTATATTTCATACATCATTTTTCAGTCCAATTTGGATACATTCCCTGCTCCCTGCCCCTCCCCCACCCCATTTTATGCATTCTGCCATACATGTCTTGCATCTTTCTCTCAGAGTTTCCAAGGATTTTTTTTTTCTGCAGAGGCTTGTTGTTTTGAGCAGAATTTAACTGTATCAGTCAGTTCTTTGACACAGTCCTTATGTTGTTGTTGCCTCCCCTTTGTATTACTCCAAATTATGCCTATTTAAACAACACATATGTATAAAATTATGACATTTGGGAATAAATTGTATGTTAATTCCAAAATATGTTTTAGGGTTCACTTTTTCCCTTTAATTTTATATTACTCAAGAATATCAATACATATCTTCCATCCCTATATGGTAACTACAATGTCTGAATATAAGTGGTAGGTCCACTCTAGAGCCCATTAAGAGATTCACATTATAACAGCACAGTTGCTTTCAGATACAAAGAAATGTAATAATAAAGTTGCTCAGTTTGCCTGCCAACTGGGGATTTGGTGTCAGCATCCACATATGAGAGAAACCATTTGCCTTTTTTTCTGGGACTGTGTTACTTCATTTAGCATAATGTCTTCCAGTTCCATCCATTTACCTGCAAAGTTCATGATGTCATCTTTCTTTACTGCTGCATAGAACTCCATTGTGTAGATGTACCACATTTTCTCTATCCACTCGTTGGCTGAGGGACATTTGGGTTGCTTCCAGCTTTTTGCTATTGTGAAGAGAGCTTCAACAAAGATAAATGTGCCTGTATCTTTGCGGTAGGATGAGTTTTGTGGGTATATCCCCAGGAGTGCTATGACTGGGTCAGGTGGCAGACTCATTTGTAGTCTTCTAAGAGTTCTCCACACTGTTTTCCATAGGGGTTGCATGAGTTTGCATTCCCACCAGCAGTGGATGAATGTTCCCCTTTCTCCATAACCTCTCCAGCATTTGGTATTATTTGTTTTCCTAATCTTGGCCATTCTTACCAGGGTAAGGTGAAATCTTAAGCTGGTTTTAATTTGCATTTCCTTAATTATTAGCGGTGTTGAACACTTTCTGAGCTGTTTCTCAGCCATCTTCACTTCTTCATTTGTGAATTCTCCATTCAGCTCTTTACTCCATCTTTTGATAGCATCATTTTTTCTTGTTTCTTTGGTTTTTGAGTAATTTATATATTCTGGATGTTAATGCTCTCTCTGATATATCACTGGTGAAGATTTCCTCCCATTCCATGGGTTTTCTCTTCACTTTGTTGATTGTTTCTTTTGTGTACAGACACTTTTGAGTTTAATGAGGTCCCATTACTCTACTGTTGACCTTGTTTCCAATGTGTTGGCTATCTGATTTAGAAAGTCTTTTCCTACTCCTATGTCTTATAGTTTACTGCCAACATTTTCTTCTATTATTTTCAGAGTTTCTGACTTCACACTGAGGTCTTTGACCCATTTGGGGTTGATTTTTGTACATGGTGAAAGGTAGGGGTTCAGCTTCATCTTTCTACAAGTGGTGATCCAGTTTTCCATCACCATTTGCTGAAGATGCTGTCTTTCCTCCATTGGGCCTTTTGGGCCTCCTTATTAAATATGAGGTGGTTGAAATTGCCTGTGCTCAGGTTTGGATCTTCAATTTTGTTCCATTGATCTACTTGTCTGTTTTTGTGCCAGTACCAGGCTGTTTTTATTACAATAGCCCTGTAATATAGTTTGAAGTCAATTATGGTTATCCCTCCTGTGTTGCTCTTTTTGCTCAGAGTTGCTATGGCTATCTGGGGTCTTTTGTTTTTCCATATGAATTCAAAGACTTTTTTTCTAAGTCTGAGAAGAAACTCATGGGGAGTTGGACTGGAATTGCATTGAATCTGTATATTAGTTTGGGTAGGATTTTTACTATATTAATTTTTCCAATCCATGAGCATGGGAGGTCTTTCCATCTTCTGGTATCTTCTTAAAAAAATCCATATAATACTGAGTCATATTCAGAAATTCTGGGCTATAAGGATGGAGGATAAAACAATTTTTATGTACAGGATGGACAAAAGATAGATGTACTAAAATAGTAATATCTAAAGTGTCATGGGATATAAATTATAAAACAATGTAAGTTTTGACATCAAAAGCATAAAATGAACTTGCACTGAGGGCATCAGGTACACAAACTTGACCTGATAAGCCTTAACATATATAATAGAATGCATAAAATCTGATGGGTGAACTATCAGAGGGTTGGATAGGGGAGGGGGGAAAAGGATGCTTAAGATGTTCTGTATGAAATGCTCAAAAATTCAATGAAAAATATACAAAAAAAAAAAAACACCATAAAATGAGGGGAAGGAAATAAAAGTGAAAAGTTTCTATATACAGCTGCAGTTAAGTACTTAGCTTGAAGTAACTTATTACATGTATAAAACATTTTATATAAACCTCACAGCAACAGATACACACACATTCATATATATCTCCATATTTGCACAAAATTGAAATAGAAAGGACTTAAAACATATTACTTCCTAGAGCAATAAAAAAAAGCAGATAGGAACAGAAGAAAAAATGCATATGGAGAACAACCAGAAAATAAATTGCAAAACGGCAATAGTAAATTCCTACATATCAATAATTATCCTGACTGTAAATTGATTAAATTACCCAATTAAAAAACAGGGCTGCAGAATGGATAGACAGTCGGGATCCAGTTATCTTCTGCCTATAAGAGACTCCCTGACATTTCTTTCCTCACAGGCCAAACATGAAGAAATGAAAATTTTTCATGCAAATAAAAAAATCAAAGGGATCTAGAAGTAGCTAGCTGTACATATGCCAGATAAAACAGACTTCAGGTTATTGCAAACTATTGTGTTAAATGAGGTAACCTAGGCTCAGAAAAAAAAATAATGCATGTTCTTACTCTCACATAAATCCTAGTTTCTAACAGTTAAACATGTGTCCTTAAGTGGAAGTAAAGTATTGGTAGAAGCAAGCAAACTAGAAAGGGGCTGATGAGACATGAGCTTTAAGGAAGGGCATAGAAAGGACAACGCAACACATGAGGCATAAAGTTACTGGGGGAAGAAGGAGACGGCAAAGGGGTGGGCAGGGAGAGAGAGGAGGAGGAATTGAATCTAAACTGAATATGTTTTTTTTCTTGTTGTTATTTACTCAATATTGTATTTACATACCATTTATAATGTATGTTGTAAAAATTTAAACTATAAAAAGAGGTGAAGGTGATTCTAAAGTGGCAAAAGGGTTAGCTCATCAGGAAGCTAATAACAATTTATTTTTCCCATTTTTATTATTACCGTTATTAAACTTTTTCCATCAGTCACACATCATTTCTCAATCAAATCTAGAGTCGCTTCCCCTTCTATGCCCCCCCATCCCACCAAAGTCCCTGCACTCCACCATACATGTCCTGCATCTCTCTCCAAGTCTCTCCAAAGATTTTTTTCAATTCGTTTGTTGTTGTTGTTGTTCTCTCCAACTTGTATTGCTACATTATATATAGATATATAGATATATACATGGTTATATATACATAAACATAAATATATACAAATATACACATATCACTTGAATTGGAGGATTTTTTTTCTTCCTTAAAAGATGTCATGTTTTCCTTAAGGAAGTGCTTGAAGTTTCCTCCTTGGCAGCCCCAACCATCAATCCTGTACTTTTGCTCCACATTGGGGTCTTTCCCTCCCATGGTCCCCCAAAATGAAGTCCAGTAAGCACACGTCCTGTCTCGATCCCCCTGCATTGGCCTCCATGGTACAGCCCAGGTAGTCCAACAATGGCAGCCTACACTCTGATAAGGCTGACATCCTCTTAGCTGTTTAGTCCACAAGCTGGGTATCTCAGTAGTCCCCATCTGGCATTGAAAGTTTGGAGGATTCTTGGAGAGACATGAGTTCTCAGTCCATATTAGGAGGTTAAAAAGCTGGGTCTCATGCCTTTGAGGAGTGCCAAAAGTGGTGGCAGCCACAGAGTAGATGCACTTGCCAGTAAGAATTGGAGATAGGCCAAACAACAGTACTCTCTCTTTATTCTTCTTTGTCTACAATTTATAAATACAAATGCAATGAGCAATGGAATACCTAATATAGAAAGAAAGTATTAAAGGAACTGAAAGGAGATATAAACTACAAATAAGAGTAGGGGACTTCAAAGGCCCACTTTCAACAACAGAAATATCATCCAACAGAAAATGAATAGAATAGCAAAACTTGAACTTCAACCAAATGGATATGAAGATATATGCAAAAGTTTCTATCCAAAAGCAACAGAATATACATATCTCACATATACATAAAATATCATGCAGGATACCACATGAAAGGCAAAAAAAAAAATTCTAAGTTTAAATGATTGAATTCCTATCAACTATCTTTCCTGACCAGAGTTATCAAACTAAAAACTAATAAAAGATTTGTTTTTAGAAATTTTACAAGCATGGTAATGCAACAATACACTCCTCAACAACTGATAGGACAAAGAACTCAAATGGGAAATTGAAGTTAACCTGAGGCAAGTGATAATGGAGTCCCAAGATGGCAACATTTAGGAGGTACAACCAAAGCATGTCTATGGGGGACATTTACAGCAGTGCTTTTATGAAACATGCTAATCTCAAAATCCCTAGCATCAAGGAAGGAAAAAAGAAATAAACTAAATAAAAATCAGCATACACAAATGAATAACAAAGCAAAAGGCAGATACAAATGACATAAAGACATCAATAGTAGAAAAAATAAGAAAAACCAGAGCTGATGATTTTATTTTATACACATAGGTGTTTTGCCTGTATATATTTAAGTGCTCCACATCATGGAAGGCCTACAGAAATCAGAGGGGAGAAGTGGATTTCCTGGAACTCCTGGAACTGGAGTTGGGAGTGGCTATTAGCTCTCATGTGGGTGCTGGGAGCCAAACCCTGGTCCTCTGTAAGAGCAGCCAGTGTTCTTAAGTGCTGAACCACCTCTCCAGCCCCCAGAGATGATCTTTGAAGTGACAAAAAGGATCTATTAGCTAGACTAAGAAAAAGAAAGACATTAATAAGTAACATGAAAGTGAGAAAGAATAAATGACAATGACGTCACAGAAACGCAAAGGACCATGAGGGATTACCATGAACAAAGTACCATAGAGGAAGTAATCAATTCTTAAAAACATACCCTCTAAGACAAGCAATATGTGTTTTCTCTCAAGCAATGCATGTGGATCCTAGCTCCAAATCCTTGAGCATATATCCTGATGGTGGCCATGGGGCGGGGGTGGGGAGCTCAAGAGTGGGAGATAGTAAGACACAGGCGTTATCAAGGGAGAAAAGGGAAGAATGGATGATACTTTAACTGGGGAAGGAGGAGGGAGGATTATAGAGGGACAGAGAAAGGAAAGAGGGATAAATAATGCTTAAGTGGTGTGAAAAACCAAAATAAAATATACTATTTCATAAGCCTACTGAAAAATACACACATATATGTAAGTGCTGTGTACAGCTGAAGGATATATAACAAAAATCACAGCGCCAAGCAAGGGAAACCTCCCTTCAAGTTGTTAGTCAAGGTAGTTTAAGAAAGTCTCTAAATAACATAGGCTATTTGCCACAGCCCTTGATGTCCCCCAAGAACTTGAATATAAGATTGACCTGGAAGCCTCTTCCCCAAAGACTAGCTAGATCTCAGTATTGGAAGACACTATGCAAGTTGTTGATCAAGAAAATGAGCCTTGCACACACCTTTAATCCCAACACTCAGGAGGCAGAGGCAGGTGGATCTCTGTGACTTCAAGGCCAGCATGGTCTACATAGAGAGTTCCAGGACAGCTGGGGCTGCAGAGAGACCTTGTCTCAAAAAAAGAAAAAAAAAAAAAAAAAAAAAAAATCAATTGTCCATCCCAGCTGTAAGGCTTATAAACACAAAAAAAAAAACAGCCCAGAAAATTATCTCTATTGGTGCAATAATGGCATTTTTATCTTGGGGATAATCAACAGCTGCCTAATTGGATTTAAAGTCCACTGGACATGAGGTAATACATCAATCATACTGTAAAAATAGGCAAAGGCCGGGCGTGGTGGTGCACGCCTTTAATCCTAGCATTTGGGAGGCAGACGCAGGCGGATCTTTGTGAGTTCAAGGCCAGCCTGGTCTACAGAGTGAGTTCCAGGATAGCCGGGACTACAAGGGATACCCTGTCTCGAAAAGACAAAAAAAAAAAAAAAAAGCCAAGTACACATAGTTGGAGAAGTCTCAGTGCCTAGAGAAGAATCTATTACAGTCACTGTCGTAATGTATTTTCTTATTATATTCTAAAGTGCCCATATATTTACAGACAAGTGTGTACCTCTCATCACTCATCAAAGAACCTTCTTTTTGCAACAGATGAACACTATTACAAACACTATTACTGGTCAAAATACTGAGAATTCATGGCTGTGAGTCTCCCACTCCTAAATGACACATCTAAGACACAACCTCTACCCCTAAGGCTCAGGAAACATCTTGTAAGGGGGCAGAGTAGAAAGATTGAACACTTTTAATTGCAGCATTTGGGAGGCAGAGGCAGGCAGATTTCTGTGAGGTCCAGGCCAGATGGGACTACAGGGAGACTCTGTCTCAAAAAGACCAACATAAATAAAAATTAGATAGATGATAGATAGATATATGATAGATAGATAGATAGATGATTGATAGATAGATAGATAGATAGATAGATAGATAGATAGATAGATAGATAGAGCCAGAAAGATAAGACATTTGCTGCTAGTTAATGTATTTTAAAGATGACAGGGATATTCTACCAATGAAGTGGCCACTGTATGGTATTAAAACAAGATCTGTATAATGACAAAACCAGTTAACATGTCAAGGTGGATGGGGAAAAATTCACAGGTTTCCACCCCAGTACAAAGAGCTACAGTTAATCAATGGATGCTGATGTAGGGACAATCAGTTTTCTATGAGGGGTAATCCCAAGTGGGCAGTCCTAAACACAGGTACACACAAACACCACTAAATAGACTCAGTACATACATTCAGTGTCTCTCTCTCTATATATATATATATTTATAAATATATGTAACATAAAAATTAAAATAAAAAAATAATAAATAATTAAATGTAACAAAAGTAACCAAAAGGGGACCAGAAATCATGAGGGAGTGACAGGAACATGGGAGAAGTTGTGGGGGGACTGGGAAGCATGAAGATACTGCAAATATAATACTCAGGTATAAAATTCTCAAAAATAAAAAAATTTTAAAACTGAATCTGGAAAATAGAAATTATGAAGACACTGAGTAAACTAGCTGAATTTTTAAAAATCTATTAAAGAAGATCCAAGGAACAGCTTCAAAGCTAAATTATATCTAACATTTTGTTTATTTTTATTTCCACAATTATTTAATGAAGGAAGCACATGATTTCTGCACCGTAACACTGTGGGCAGAAGGGTTCACTTTTCTCATTTGTTCTTTGCATTCCCTTCCTTTCCTCCTTTTTTTTATTCTTCCATAGTTTCATTTATTCTTTAAATTTTCCAAGAACTCATATTAATCATTCTCAAACTTTTCCAAAACAATCAGGCAACCACATATGCCTAAATCTTTTTAAGAAAGATAACATTATCCTGATAACAAAGCCAGGCAAGAATGTTACAAGAAAAGAAAATTAAAATTGGTTCAGTATCTATGATTTGCAAAAGATGAAAAAATCCTCAACAAAATACTATCAAGCCAAATACAATAGCACATTTAAAACAATCATTTACTGTAAGAGATGGTAATCATAACAAGAAGACAAAAATAGTTCCACATATACACATTCATAAATATGTTATATACCAAATTGATAGAATAAAAGATAATGCCTATCTAGAGTAAAAAGCCTGAGGTAATCATATTGACAATTGACAATCTATTAACAATTACACATACAATATCTCTACATGAGTCTATGTGCAAAGCTGAAGGCAACATAACAAGAAATAGTACCAGTCACAAGAATCCTTCCTTTGAGTTGTTGGCCAGCGTAGTCCAAGAGACTCCCGAAATTACACAGCTACTGCCACAGCCCTTGATTGCTTCCCAGAAACTGAAGGTAAGATCCTATTCCTGAAGACAGGACATACTTCTGATTTATTTGGAGCCTTCCCCTGAAGGCTAGCTCTCACAGCTTTGGAGAGCACTATGCAAGGCACTAAGAGAACATCGGTCAATGGTCTAATACTTTAAGACCAAATATCCACATCAATGGACAGCACAACATACAACATTGTCCCAGTAGTGGCACTTTTATCTTGGGGTCAGTCAATGGCTAACTAACTGGACTAAAAGCCCACTCAGTGGAAGGAAACTTGCACGTGGTACTTTAAACATAGCCAGATGCACACAACTGAAGAGGTCATAATTCTTATAGAAATTCCCAAAGTTGACACATCGCTAGGCTAAGGTAACATCTTACTAACTGCAAACTAGGTATCCTTATATTTACAGACAATTGTCCCAGACACCACTTAAAAAAGAAGCTTCTTTTGCACCAGATGAAGAATACTACAGAGCCCCATACAGACATAGTCTGTGAATTGCTCATGTCTGGGGGACACATGTACAGTGCAACCTCTACATTTAAGGCTCATGCAACATAGAACACAGGGCCAAGAGGACATTAATTAACCTCTTAACTCTCATTAAGGAAGCTCCCCCATGCAACAGGAGGCCAGGAGCTCAAAAGGGCATTAATGACCAAACCGTGGAAATTGGGAGTCTATAGGGTGTGGGTCCATGGACAAGCCACCTATATTCAGCTTCACTTATCTGGAGCTCAGGGGACATTGCAGAAGAGGGGGGCAGAGAGGTTGTAAGACCCAGGGAGGAGGTGTGAGACCAAACAAAGATGAATTCTACAAGCTCCAGGGACTCTGCTCATATGAACCTACAGCACTGGTGTCAGCATAAACAAGACCCAGGCAAGCTCAACCAGACAAAAACTCAGCACGGAACTACAGAAATGGGCAGCAGAACCAATCTTAGCTGAAGAAATATTGACAGCTAATTTTGTTTGGGTAAGGAAGACCTGGCTTACTTTAAGAGAGGGACTCCAGAAAGGCTGACTAGAGCTCAGGGGATGAGCTCAGGGGATGAAATGGCACTGAGGAATAGCTGGGGAGAGTAATTTGGCACAATAGGCCCTAATGAAAAGGGCAGAATATATGAGCTCCAGGGGGCCCGTGGGAGGGTGCCAATGAAAAAGTAGGTATAAAAGTAGTTAAGACCGATTGAAAAACTATGTATGAAATATACAAATATTTATTTAAAAATAAATGAATATAAAAATAAAAAAAATGTTTTTTAAAAAGATAAAGTCATTCATAACCTCAGTAGATGCAGCAAAGTGTTTGAAAAAAACCTCAGGACTTGGGTGAGGTGGGGGGCATGGAAAGGGAAGTGATTATAGATTCGATTGAGAAATGATGTGTGACCTATGAAAAAGTTTAATAACAACTAAAAAAGAAATGAGCAAAAGAAAAGAAAAGAAAAATACCTCAAAATTCTTTTCTAATAAAAACCTTCAACCGATTATGCACAGAATGTACCTCTACCTCAGTATAACGCATTCCATATACCGACAGCTGACATTCTACTCAATGGCAAAAAGTTGAAACCCTATTCTCTATGATCAGGAACTAGACAAGAAAGGCCACTCTGACCACTTGCATTCAATACAGTACTGCACTTCTAACAGAGGAGTCAAGCAAGAGAAGGACACAAAAGGTATTCATATAGAAAAGCATGATGTGAAACTATCACTGTTAATCGCTGATAGGATCTTGTATATAACAAACCTTCAAGATCCCACCACAACTGATAGAATAAATGCAACAAAGCAATCAAATCAGATGCAGATCAGATCAAATCCATACAATAAATGATAAACTGTCCAAAAAGGATATAATACTGCCAGATATTGTGGCACAAAGACTATAAAATCAGCACGCAGAAAACAGAAGCATTTTCATACACTAACAATAAACTATCCAAGAAGGAAACAATCCTTCCAGGCATTGTGGTACACACTCAGGAGGCTGAGGCAGGAGAATGAAGCCAGTTTGGGATATTTAGCAACTTCAGGGACAGCCTTATTAAATAGGAAATCCTCTTGCAAAATACCAAAAAATAAACATGATAACAAGTATATCTAAGACTGAGGAGAAATGAAACACTTTAAGCACTCTAGTTGGGAATTTAAAGTCACATAGCACTATGGAAAACAATGTACATCTTATAATAATAAAAATAGAAACATCCTACATACCAGAAATATGATGCTGGATATATATCCAAAGAAAATGAAATATATGTCAAAAGGAATAGGAACAAAAGTAAATGCAAAAAAATACCAGAAAAGAAATAATAAAGATCAAAGTGGAAATCATCAAAAATAAGGAAAAATTAACCACATCAAAAAATCCTATGTAAAATCAATAAAATAAATTAATAAAACTAAATTAAATTAAGTTATTTATGCTTCACCAAAATAATAAATATATTGAAAATATTTGAAACTACAAATAGCCCAGAATAAAAGAAGAACATTACTACTGATTGTACAGGCATCAAAGGAAAATGAAGGTATATTATAAACAACTGAAGGTCAATAAAATTGGCAATTTAAGTAAGATAAGAAAATACATTTAAAAACCCACCATCTTAATAAAATGAACTCAAGAAGAAATAGAAAATCTGAATAGTCCTACAAGTATTAAAGAAATTAGGTTGATAACAAAATCTTCCCACAATGAAAACTCTGCCCAGCTGGGATCACTGATAAATTCTATTAAATTTCAAGGACAACTTAATATCATAGTACAAAAACTACTTAAGAAAATAAAGGAAAAAACATGTTTATTATTCACTTAATAAAATTACAATGGTTCCAAAAATCTAATACATACCTAACAATAACAACAAAAAGAAAAAAACTCTATAAACTAATAGCCTACATCCTTAAGTATATATTAAATGGTGAAAGGACAATCTTTTCAAGAAATGTTGCTATAAAAACTCAATAAACAGATGTAAAAAATGGACATTAACTCCTCCTTGACAAAAAATCTAAATCCTAAACCTCAGTGTAGACCCTAAAGCTATCATACGCCCAGAAGGAAATGAGAGAAAAATTTTGAAGCCTCAGAAGTAAAAAAAAAAAAATCTTAGCTCAGACACAGAGAACACGAACTACAAAAGAACATTTTTGATAAATTGGTCTTTGTTACAATTAAAACCTTGCTTATTATAAAACTAAAAATTTTATAAGATAATCTAAGAAAACCTATACAGATTTTAGAATAGTTTCTCATTAAAAGCAATTCAGAAAAAAATTACTGCACATAATGTAATGGATGACTGTTGGGAACATTATATTAACCTTAAAAGGCCAGACACGGGGGCCAATGAGATCTCAGAGGATAATGCACCTGTTACCAAAGTTGATTCCCTGAGGGATCCACATGGCAGAGAGAGAGAACAACTAGCCCAGGTAGTCCTCTGATCTCTGCAAGCTTATGTGAATGTGCATGCCATTAGGCTGAGCGTTCTCTCTCTCTCTCTCTCTCTCTCTCTCTCTCTTTCTCTCTCTCTCGGCTTATGTGCATGTATGCACACATAATTAGTTAATTCTTTATAAAGCCAAATACAAAAGATGACACAATGTAAGTTAAAAATAATGACACAAAGTAATGTATGGTGATAGAACAGTAACAACAGCTGCCTTTGAAAGGTAATGTCTGGAAAGGAACGAAAGAGGACTTTGGGAGTGAAGGAAGTGTTAGAAATCTTATGTGAGATGGTGGATCCATTGATATATTATTTATTTATTTATTTATTTATTTATTTATTTATTTATTTATTTATTATATGAATGTACTGTCTGCATGTAGGTTTGTGCACCCGTGTCGTGCAATGCCGCAGAGGTCAGAAGAAGGTGTCAGATTCCCCTGGAACTGGAGTTCTCCTGGAATTGGAGTTACAGATGGTTCTCAGCCACCATGTGGGTGCTGGGGATCGAACCCAGGTCCTCTGCAAGAGCAGTTGGCGCTCTTAACCACTAGGCCATCTCTCCAGCCCATTGATATATACTTTTATCAAAACTAATTAAAATGTACACTTAAGTGTTTTCATTTTACTAAAAATAAGTGTTACTCCAATTCTCTTAAAATGTCAATACAGGAAAAGCAATTTCACTTCATGACAACTTATATAATTTTCAATTTGGATTTCAAAGAGTACCAAGAACTGAGTAAAATAAAACCCAAATGACCCATATGCCTTCCCTGAACCCATTTATAAATGATAACATATCATTAATGGAAAGTTCCAGAATGCATTTCATTTCTACAATACAGAAAAGTACTTTCATAACAGAAGGGCAACAAGAACAGTAGGCAACAAACAGCGTGGATTTGCATCAGCCAGTTTCTTCCCCTCTCATCCGCTCAGTGTTCAACTTCCAAGAAAAACCCACCTGAACCTGCTGGAGACCAAAAAGTGCCTATAACCTTCCTGGCCTTGCCCTTGTAAGCTGAGAAAAACTCCAGACAAAGCTTGCCATCAAGACAACAGCCAGGACCAATCCAGAAGCAATCATTTCCTCAGTAGCTCCACATAGGTCATTCAAGTCAGTGAGACTGACCTTTCCCAACATTAACCCAGGATTCTAACCAAGCTGACATGGAGATGAACTTATTTTATCCAGCTGGCTGCAAAACACATGCACAAATTCTTGCTCACCCTCATGCTAGCCTTTCCCTCCCTTCTTCCTGTTCCTTTTCTTTTTCACACATGCACAAACAGTCACGTCGTCATATGAGACAAGTGAACACTGAATCTTATGGGTAAAAAAACCAGATGTTTTCCAATTTTCCTTCACAAAACTATATTTTATATCATGTTCTTCTATGGATTTATAGCCAATGAAGAGATGTTGCTACATTAGCTCATGGAGGGGGGATGATAAAAACTGGAAAGGAAGAGTCAGACAAGGCAAAGAGAAGCTATCCAGAAGGCTGCAATTGGAGAAGCATGACAAATGGGCAGCACAGTTTTAGAGGGTTCAGGCAGAAAAGCAGATTGCCTGACTGGGAGAGATTCTCCACAGCTGGAGCAACGCACACACCATCTGGAATTTTTTAAATCTCCTTTCCCCAGGTGATCTGATTCTCAGAGTGCCAATGGGGATGAGAAAAAGGGGAGATTGTACAGTTCAGAATAGCTTCAGATGCTCCCCAAATTATTTAATGAAATCTTGTTTGAATCAGTTTCAGCTTCTCCAAACTGAACCTCGAGTTTTGTGTTACTTCCTTACAAAGAATTGGCTGTTTGGAGTTTAACCCCTAAAGGTGGAACAAAACAGTATTCTCGGTATAGTGGTCAAAAAGGGCATTTAAACTGTCAACTTTGGACCAAATTTCCCAGTAGTGGGCCAACAAAGCTTCAATTTCAGTCTACTCTTCTTGACTAGTCCTAGCACAATTTTTACCTGACGCCAACGGAAGGGCCTACATACTGAGATCCTCTGTCTTCTTTCCCAGATGGTGCAAACTCCAGAGATAAATGCTAAAACAAAAGAGAATTTAAAAGATGAAGAGCAACCATAAGCTCTTATAATAATGAGTTTGGTTTTCTTCCTTTCACTAACATATTATGTGTTTATGAATAAGGAGGTGGGCTTAAATAAGAACACATGAAAGAGAAAGAAGAAAAGACCTTATAAAATAGGAAGATGGGACCTTATAGAATAGGAAGATGGGGGGGGGGATTCCAGGTAGCTAAGGAAACTCTGACTCTATATTCACTACTCCCCCACTGCTTTTCTGTCTGTTTGTTGGGTGGTTGGGTGGGTTGAGATGGGGGCTATTTTTTGGTTTTGTTTTTAAATCTCCTCTTTCTGTAAAAAGTCAGAGAGTAATTATTTTATGCTTGGTAGGCCAAAAAGGTTCTGTTACAACTACTAACTCTGTTGTTGTAGAATAAAGAACATCACAGCAATATGTGAATGAATGACTATGGCTGCATTTAATATATGGATACTGATATTTGGATTTTATAGACTTTTCACATGTCATCAAATATCCTTCTTTTGCTCTTTTTCTCAATCATTTAGAAATGTTAAAATTGATATCTTGCAGGCTATACAGAAACAGGCAAGAGGTCAGCTTTGAGCCATAGTTCTTAATATCTGTTTTATATCAATAAAGACCATTACCCTAGTTTCTTTTCCAGAATTATAAAATGTGAATGTGGACAGAGTCTCGAATGTTATCTTGCTCAGTAACTTTCTGTTCGTTTGTTTGCTTGTTTTGTTTTCTTTTTTGAGACAGGGTCTCCCTGTAGTCTTGGCTGGTCTAGAACTCACTATGTAGACCACCCTGGCCTCCAACTCACAGTGACTGTCCTGCCTCTGCCTCTGCCTCCCGAGTGCTGGGCTTAAATGTCCACACCCCCATGCCTGGTGCTTGTTTTTGTTGTTGTTTTTTTTTTCTTTAACTGAAGTATTCCACCACACTGTGCAGGAATGCAGTAAATATTCTCAAGGTCAACAAACAGCTGAAGGTCTAAATGAATATATATATATATATGTACATGTATATATATGAAATAAATTCCTTTCTTACTTTTAAACTTCCAAGAATTCGCCTACTGTATTCACAGGCCTTCTTTTACTCTCATCCATTTCAAGAAAGGGGAGTGATACTGAACACTTTTGAGTATCCTGGTGCTTTACTTTGATGAGGATGTAAGTACCTTTCATTTCTCTCTCTTTTTCAAGAGCAAAACACTAACATGTCAACCCAAAGAAACTGGCATTTTTGTCTTAGTAGACCTATTTTCCGAGAACACCAAATTTATATGTCATTGTAAAAGAAGAAACTGGACACAGAAAGTATAGAAAGACTCAGAAAAAGATGCAAGACACGTATGGCAGAGTGCAGGGGCTCAGGTGGGGTGGGGGGCATGGAAAGGGAAGTGACTCTAAATTTGATTGAGAAATGATGTATGATGTATGGAAATAGTTTAATAACAATAATAAATTTTTAAAAATATTTACAAAATGATCAAATAAAAAAATAAATACAGTTTGAAAACTAAAGTAAAAAGAATCGTTTAAATCTCATAATTAAAAGTTTGGCAGAGCGGGGTAGTGCACGCTTTTTTAATCACAGTATTTGGCAGGAAGAGGCAGGCAGATCTCTGTGAGTTCAAGGTCAACCTGGTCCACATAGCAAGTTTCAGGCCATCTGGGGCGACAGGGAGACCCTGTCTCAAAAAAGACCAAAATAAATAAATAAATGAAAAGTTCAGGCAAACATATTCCACAGGGTTTTCATTGAAAGGACTATACCTAGATAAAGATACCAGGCAGGAGCTGATACTACAGACATGGTTCTGGCCTTAAAAAAAAAAAAAAAAAAAAAGGCTGGTGACATGGCTCAGCAATTAAGAGCACTGGCTGCTCTTGCGAGAGGACCCAGGTTCGATTCCCACATTATAATGCATGGCAGCTAACAACTGTCTATAACTCCAGTTCCATGAGCCTGGCACCACATGGGTGCACCTCCCTATATGCAGACATTATGCTCATATGCATAAAATTTTAAAAAATAAAATATTTTTTAAAAAGAAGTCCATGAGTTATAGAAGCACAAGACACCCATGAAAGATTGATACCACATAGCTCCACAAATTCAAATAATTCCATTCCCTTCTGTTTTAGAAGCCACTTTTTTAATTGAGTTTTGTGCATTGCATTTCACTACATTTTCTCAATTCATTATTTAGCCGACCATTTTCCCCTTTCCTTGTCCCCCGCCACCCCACCATCAACTCATTGCATTCTATGCATTCTGCATACATGTCTTTCTCTTTTTCTCAGGACTTTTTTGTTAATTTTTGATGAGAAGTGGAGTTTACTATTTTTGGGGGCATAGAACAGTTTAACTGTTCTGTCAGTTCTTTGACCCAAGTCTTTTTTGTTATTGTTTGTTTCTTCCATGTTTAGGAGTCGCCCACAGGAGGGGGAAGAGAGGCCTGCCAGCACAGATAGCAAAGATGATGAAATCTGGTGGCGGAGCAACTCCTCAGCTTACGGATTTCTTTGTTTGGGTTCCCGGGGGCTGCGTCGAACGATGTCATGTTTTCCTTAAGGATGTGTTTGAAGGCTCCTCCTTGGCAAGCCCAAACAACCATCAACCCTGCCCATGTGCTCCACACTGTGGTCTTTCCTTCCCATGATCACCAAATGAGGTCCAGTAAGCACCACGCCCTGTCTTGATCTTTCTGTTCTGGTCTCCATGATACAGCCTGGGTAGTCCAACAATGGCAGTCTACACTCTGAAGAGGTTGAAACACCAGTAGCTGCTCAGTCCACAAGCTAGATGTCTCAGCAGTCCCCATCTGGCATTGAAGGTTGGAGGATTCTTTTTTTCATTTTTTAATTATTTTTTAAAATTTTTATTTATTATTTTATGTGTATGAGTGTACTGTCTGCATGAAAGTAGGTGCAGCCATGTCCTGCAATGCTGCAGAGGTCAGAAGATGGTGTAGGATTCCCTGGAACTGGAATTAAAAACGGTTCTTAGCCGCAATGCGGGTGCTGGGAAGCGAACCTGGGTCCTCTACAAGAGCAGTCGGTGCTCCGAACTGTTAAGCCATCTCTCCCATCCCCGGTTTGGAGTATTCTTGGAGAGACATAAGTCTTCAGTCCACATTGGAAGGTTGAAAAGCTGTGTCTCATGTCTTTGAAAAATGGCAAAAGCAGTGGCAGCCACAGGGTAGATGCACTTGCCAGTAAGAATTGAAGACAGGCAAAACAACAGTGCTCTTTTTTTTTTCTTCTTTTTGTCTTTTTACTAAAATCTCAAGTTTTATACCTGAAGTACAATTTCTCAGGCCTTATTGATTATTTATTTCTGGTTATACTTTCCTTTTGGATATTTAAGGCCACACAGCCCAGATTAAGGTTTTTGTTTTCTCAAGGTCAGTTGAGGATCTGGTCCCCAGGGGTCACTCAGGTTTTTTTGGTGGGGGTAGGGAGCCCCTGGCTCCTTTTGGCTTTTCATTTACCAGTTCCAACCACTGGAGGACAAAGTCAGATCTTGCTAGACCAGGCTTCCCTTTTATAATTCCACATTCTTAAAAGAACTATAGCAATATGGAATCTCTTATCAACATGATAAAAATAAAAACAGAAAAACTGTATGAGAAAATCTCAAGTCTCAAAAATATATGAAGAAAATACTTTCCTAGCATGGACAAAATTATAAAAATGCTAGGAAAAAAGCATAATATAATGAAACATTCCGCTTTGCTAAATAAAAAACCCTATGACTAAGAAAATGATCATTTCAAAAGAAAGGGAAGACATTACAAAGACATTAAAATGTGGTAAATAAGTTACAAAGGACATAATAAGGGGATAAGAAGACATAAAATATGTCATAGAGGGGCTGGGCATGGTGGTGCATGTCTTTAATCCCAGCACTCAGGAGGCAGAAGCAGATGGATCTTTATGAGTTCAAGACCAGCCTGGTCTGTGTAGTGAGTTCCAGGACAGCCGGAGCTATGGGGAGACCCTGTCTCAAAAAGACCAAAAAAAAAAAAAGAATGTCATATAGGCATATATTAATGATATGTGTTTATGTGTAAAGCCAAGAGTACATTAAAGATTTTAAATGTGTAGTTTTAAAATTTTTAATAGACAATAATAAAAAAATCAAAGTTAACTAAGTGTCTGATGATGGTTATAAATGAAAATTTATCAAGGAGCTCAGAGAAGGCTGTGCAGCAGGATGTTACTATGGGACTATATGAACAACATGTCCTTGTGTATAGAATCCTGTGGAGGAAAAGTCCAGATGTTGAGTGGAAGAAGTGACACACCAATGACAGAGTCAGGACATGGTAAGCCAGGCAGGAGGAAAGCTACCTGTTGTGACGGCAAAAAGGATCCAACAAATTAGGGAGGAAAAAGAGTCCCAGTAAAGACTAGAAAGTATGATGTACCAGTTAATAGTCAGGCCAAACCTAATTCCACAACTGACAGAGATCTCTGATGTAGACAATTTATGGCCATAATCATTGAGGGTTCAAACCAAAAAGTCCTTTTCAGGGGGCTGGAGAGATGGCTCAGCAGTTAAGAGCTCCAAGAGCTCCAACTACTCTTTCAGAGGACCCGGGTTCAATTCTCAGCACCCACATGGCGGCTAAGAACCGTCTTTAACTCCAGTTCCAGGAGAATCCGACGCCCTCTTCTGACCTCCTCAGCATTGCACAACATGGGTGCACCAACGTACATGCAGACAGTACACTCATACACATAAAAAAATAATAAATAAAAAAATAATTTTCAGATGATCTAATCCTTATTGCAGACAGGAAATGTAGCACATGCACTCGGGAGGCAGAAGCAGGCTTAGCTCTGTGAGTTCAAGCCCAGCCTGGTCTACATAGCATGTTCCAGCTGGAGCTACAGGGAGACCCTGTTTCAAAAAGACCAAGACAATTAATAATAAAAGTAAAATGCTCTTTGGGGCTGGAGAGATGGCCTAGCGGTTGAGAACGCCGACCGCTCTTACAGTAGACCCGGGTTCGATCCCCAGCATCCACATGGCGGCCGTGAACCATCTGAATACTCCAATTAATACTCCAATTCCAGGAGAACTCCAGTTCCATGGGAGCTCCTACCCCTCTGCTGAGCCTCCCGGCCTTGCACGACACAGTGCACGGCCTTGCATGCAGACAGTACATTCATGACACTGCATAAAAAATAAAATGTTAAAAAAATTTAAAAAAAGTAAAGTCGTTGAGCAAGATCATAACTAACTCACCCAGGTTTAATAGTAACAAGTTGCCAAGTTTAAGCACTCCAAGCCTTGTGGACCAGTGCTCCTATATGCTGCAAATCGCGATCACTGTAATAAAATTACACTTAAAAGCTGCACGTTAATCCTAGTCCTTGGGAGGAGAGGCGGCGGATCTCTGTGAGGTTCAAGGCCAGCCGGTCTACGAAGTGAGTTCCAGGACAGCTGGGACTACAAGGGAGACCTGTCTCAAAAAGACCACAAAAAAAATGCCACACATGTAAAGCACATTTCTTTTTATAACTAATTGAATTGTGATTTTCATACAGTATAGTTGGATGTTATTTAGATCCCCTCTCTTATCCGAACCTCCCCTCCACTGTCCCCATCCAAGTCTGATTTGTGTCCTTAAATGTTGTTCAGTGTGGGCCCATCTCCCAAATCCCTATAAAGAATTCTTGTTACTTAATAAAAGTAAATATGTGTATATTAAACAACATCGGTTTAAAGGTTTCGATAAAAACGGTAATAGCACCTGAGTTTAATTGGAAATATAAATTGTGTTGTTGTCCACATTTTTTTACATAAATCTGTATAACAATTAACTTTGGGATTGGCACATACAATGTTCTCTATCATGTTTCTTTGTACAGTATCACCTTGTAGCATTCTCTTTTTACCTGTAGGAGATTTAACTTAACAAATTAAGTTGGCTTCCCAAGTTAACCACATACCATCACCAAAACAGCATTGGGGAATTGTTGAATGAAATCTGTGCCTTGATTCCAGCCTATGCGTATGTGTAATACAACTGCCCGTCTTGAGACTCATGGGTCAAAAGAAACAAAAACATAAAATAAAAAGGGGGATACAGATAGATAGAAAATAACCTTTTTTGTCAGAAACCTTGCAACTCAAATCTTAAAATTAACGATGGGAAAGGATTTTGTATGTTCCAACAGGTCAAAATGGCACCAACTCTAAATGGCTGAGAAGAAAAAGATACAGCTTTGGCATATTGTGTAGGATGTACAGGAAGTGCCAGCAGAAAGGTTGGCGCCCATCGGAACATGGAAAGGAAGAAAATGGCCTAATGCTATAAGCATCAAACCCCTTGGTGTCTCCTATTGGTAACAAAATTTTATAATGAGTCCTAACAAACTTACCTTCTAGGTGCTTGCAAAGGTTTTAATAGGAGAGAATTTCTTACTTTCCCCCCCCCCATAGAAAAGGAGAAATATGAATGATGATGAAGTTATTCTCTAACCGGTAAATTGGAACCAACTGCTATAGAGGTAACCTCTTATAAAACCGGTAAAACTGCATTCTTTTTTTAATTTTTTTAATTTATTATTCATTATTTGAATTGTTTTACTTATCCTTAATTAGGTTTGGTGCACCTGGTGTTGGCAATGCTGCGGAGACAAAGAGGGTCTCCGGAGTTCCCCTGGAACTGGAGGTTCTCTGAAATTTGGATAATAGATGTTCTTAGCCCGCCATTGGGTGCTGGGGATCAGCCCTGGTCCTCTGCAAGGCAGTCGGTGCCTTGTAACCCCGATAGGCTTCTCTCCAAGCCCCAAAACGCCTTCTTAAATTGACTTATAGACATAGGAAGGTGAAAAGGATAGTTCCGCACAGATCCAAATAGGAATACTACAGTCTCCTTAAGCCATCACACTTAAGCAAAATATAATAACAGGAGAGCTCGACTATCAGCAATGGATTATTCTACCAAGGAATGTTGGCCAAGGATCCAAGTCCCTCCAAAAGGTAAAGGCTGTCTTGCCTGTAAACTGGGATACCTGCAAGAAGAAAGAGGATATAAGGCCGTTCATGCGAAGACCTGATGTAAGCATGGGAAATCTATTGAGACCACACTTGCAAGGTACCAGTTGGTCCCTCTGGAATGCCAGAGAGTGTTACCAAAGCCACTAAACGAATAAAGCAAATATAGGCCTCCTTGTGTCAAACAAGACCTCCTCCGTACGCACTCCAGCTATCACCTCACCTCCTGGAAATACTGTGCGCAGTGGCAGCCATAGTCATGTATATCCCAAGATTATATTGGCTATTACTCCTCTTCTTTGGAGGAAATAACCGACAGCTGATGCCACAAGCTTACAATCCTCTAGATGGGTTAGGCAATGATGGAGAGCGCACAGTAGACCCTGTCATATTTACAGAACCACCGTATTCATGGATTTGCATCACCAATCCAAACATGGTGTCCATATCCCACCAAGTCACTACCATAACATTAGTACATGGTTTCAATACCTCATTATCTCCTTGCGAGTGCTTCATATCAGTAGATGAACAGGTTATTCCTGGCTAGAACTGTCAGCACCGAAAGAGAACAGCCAGCATTGAGAATTCCTCCAGAGTCCAAACGAACAGCTCCAGAGAACGTAGACTGTTTTCTTCCCATCCACCGGTGTAACCCCTTTTTTAAGCTAGGGAACAATCTGCGGAAAGAGGGGGCGTGGTAGAATGTAGGGCTGTGATTGGGGGTGAAATGGCGAAACTACAGCAATATAGTCTGGACAACCTTGATTGAACATACAGCCCCCCCCCCAGCTGGATGTGGGACCAATGGGCTTGTGGGTTTGGGCACCGGCTTGCAAATTGGTTTTGCATGAAGGATGCTTGTACTCATAAATTATTTCTTATTGTTAAAAAATGAAAAAAAATAAAGTCATTAAAAGAATAGGGCTGGTGGTGCACACCTTTAATCCTAGCAACTTGGAGGCAGAGGCAGGCGGATCTTGTGGGTTCAAGACCCTGGTCGACAGAGTGAGTTCCAGGACAGCTGAGGCTATAGGGAGACCCTGTCTCAAAAAGACCAAAAATAAATAAATAAATAAATAAAAATAAATAATAAATAATAAATAAAATTATGTAAAGAAAAAAAGAAAGCTCTTCTTCAGTTTGCCCACAGTTTTATTGACTGACTTAGAATCATAGCCAACATAGTATTCTCAAGTAGTTTTTTTATTTTATAATGGTATTCACACATATATTGCTTTTTTTTAAATATAATTTAATATATATATATATATATCTTAAAGATATAATTCTTCCCACAAGTCTTGCTTTGTTTTGTAGATTTCAGACTGACCAGGAGACACAGGTCGACTTCTTCTATAGATTTCAGACTGGCCAAGAGACACAGGTCAACTTCTTCTATAGATTTCAGACTGGCCAAGAGACACAGGTCGACTTCTATAGATTTCAGACTGGCCAAGAGACACAGGTCGACTTCTTCTATAGATTTCAGACTGGCCAGGAGACACAGGTTGACTTCTTCTATAGATTTCAGACTGGCCACGAGACACAGGTCGACTTCTTCTATAGATTTCAGACTGGCCAAGAGACACAGGTCGACTTCTATAGATTTCAGACTGGCCAAGAGACACAGGTCGACTTCTTCTATAGATTTCAGACTGGCCAAGAGACACAGGTCAACTTCTTCTATAGATTTCAGACTGGCCAAGAGACACAGGTCGACTTCTTCTATAGATTTCAGACTGGCCAAGAGACACAGGTCGACTTCTTCTATAGATTTCAGACTGGCCAAGAGACACAGGTCGACTTCTTCTATAGATTTCAGACTGGCCAGGAGACACAGGTCGACTTCTTCTATAGATTTCAGACTGGCCAGGAGACACAGGTCGACTTCTCCTATAGATTTCAGACTGGCCAAGAGACACAGGTTGACTTCTTCTATAGATTTCAGACTGGCCAGGAGACACAGGTCGACTTCTTCTATAGATTTCAGACTGGCCAAGAGACACAGGTCGACTTCTTCTATAGATTTCAGACTGGCCAAGAGACACAGGTCGACTTCTTCTATAGATTTCAGACTGGCCAGGAGACACAGGTCAACTTCTTCTATAGCTCTGCTCTTCTCAAACACCAGGTGTCAGAATGATAATGAATTTATTATTTCAACCCATGCTGAAATAAAGATTTCTCATAACTAGTTGTTTCCACTTAGAAGCAAAATAATGAACTATTCTACTCTGCCAACTTTTCTTTACTTGCTCACAGACAGTTCGTACCCAATAGCTACACTTTCACATTAAATACTTTGAGGCTATTTCAAAAGGTGTCATTTCCCATTTCATCTTTCCCCATTTCCCTGACTTCTACTTTCCAAAAGGCCTAAGAGATAAGTATCAGTAGCAGGCCCTCAGTCAGAGGCTTAGATATGGAACCAGGGTATCCACTGAGATTTCAGCCAGTAATCTGTCCATAAGCATAGCCAATGGTCAGAGCCAAGAAGTCATGAAGTAAGTAAAGTTAAATTCCATAAGCTGAGCCAAGAACTATAAAACGAAGTTGGCAGAGAGAACCCAGGAAGGGAAATGGGTGTCAAACCTAAGCCAAAAGAGTTACAAACACTTTGTCTTCCCTAGACACACCTAGAGGGACTAGACAACTATTACTGCTACTTTAGATTCACCCCCCTTAAAGACTATTGACCAGGCCCTGAAGACAGTCTGGAGAAGAGCAAGGGTTGTACTTCTTTGTCCTGTGGCATCTTAGCTTTTTGACCTACTCTTTTTCAGTATATGTTTATTGAATTTTTGTGTATTTCATACACAACATGTTAATCTTCTTTATACTCCCTTCTGCATCAGCACCATCCCATCACACACACACACACACACACACACACACACACACACACACACACACACACTGGATTCTATTTATGTTAAGGCCTATCAAGTCAAATTAGTGTCTCCTGAGGTCCCTCAGTGTAAGTTCAGCCACTAGGCTCTAGCCAACCTATCTAGAGTCACTCCCTTAAAGAAGATCAGCTCGTCCTCATCTAGTAGTAATTAGCTGCCCAATAGTTCTTCAGCTAAGTTTGGGGCCTGCTGCCCATTTCCACAGTTCTAAGCTGGGTTTTTCTCCTTAAGTCTGCGTGGGTCTTATGTATGCTGTCAGCACCGCTGGAAGTTCATATGAGCAAGGTCCCAGAAGCCTTTAAGACGCTATTTGCATGTTTTTACATTTTATTGGTGTATGACTTTCTAGCAGTTCAGGTCTTGGGCAAGTAACTGAATCTCTGTGAACCTCACCTAGATTATCTGTATGATGATAGTAATTTGTACCCACAAAGATTTGAGAATTACAATAAAATGTACATAAAAATCTAGACTACTTGACAAAATAAAAGCTTATCTTTTAGAAAGCATACTATAGTGATAGGGGATGGCTCAGAGGTTATACTGCTTGTTAGCAGAACTAGCAAGCTCTGTGTTTAACAGGGAGTCAGTGTCTTAACATACAAAGTGAAGAGGAATGGAGAAAGACTCCCAATGTCAGTCTTGTGCATCCACAAGCCTGTGCACACATGTGCATGCACACTTCTCCTCACATGTGTACAGCATATATTTAACAAAAATATTAATGTTCCCAATAATTCAAAAGCATTTAGAAATATACGCATAAATGAAAAACATAAGATGCACTTAGAAAATAACGGCAAAAGAAATCATAGGCATTTCACAGAAGAAAAAAAAGATTCCTAGTCTTCTTAGAGATCAGAAAATTGCATATCAATCAAAAGGATAGCATTTTTCACCTTGGTGGGAATTTAAAAGATTAATAAGATCCATGTTGGTGACAGTATGTCAGGGTAGAGAAAGAGAAGTTATATTCACAATGGGAGAAAATACATGCCATTTAGGCAAGAAATATACCATAACATTTAAAATGGGAATAACTTTTATTAATTCTACTAGCAGTAAGCTATCAATCAAAAATGTTATTGCAGTTTCATGAGGGTACATGTACAAGGTTATAGGCTAAATAGCTAAATTGTGTATACCTACATATATATTATGGACCCACTAAGTTTGTTACATAGGTTATTTTTAGACACCAACAAGAAAAAAGATGGACGATTTGTACAATTGTTAATGGTATCTAGTCTAGGTAATTAAATTGGGGAAAAGGAGCAGAGGATGGAGGGGAGTCAAATAAAATATAGTTTGCATGTCTCTCTTCTTTGCTGAGAGGAATTTCACATTACTAGTTCTTTCTAGTTGCAAACAGAGTAATTAAATGTACCGTTCTTCTAACCTTTCTTATTTGCTTTCACATACATGGTATTCAGCAGATAAATCTTCTCATTAAATACATGTGTGTTGTCTTTATCGGATATCTTGTAGTACTCTCAATCCACATAAACATTTCATGGTTTTTAAATATTGAGTTTTTGTGCAGTCCATACAATACATCTTAATCATATTTAGCCCCCCTTCCCTGTGCGCACCCCTGCCATATCAAGCCCATGGCACTTCATGAATTTTGTCCTGTCTGTTAAGGCCTATCCAGACAAGCCTGTGGACCCCAATGTCCCACGGTGTGGGTTCATTCACTGGAGCCTGTGCAGCCTGTCTAGCATCACTCCCTTAAAGAACATCAACTCTCCCTCACCCGGCAGTGATCAGCTGACAACATCTCCTCTCCAAAGTGTGGCCTCCTGCCATTTCCTCAGTTCCAAACTGGCTTTTGCCTGCTTGAGTTTGCAAGGGTCTTGTGTGTGCTGACACCATTGCTGTAGGTTCATATGAGCAGGGTCCCAGGAGCCTGTGAGACTCTATTTCCGTATGGTCATGCCCCTCCCCCTGGCTCTTACAATCTTTCTGTCCTCTCAGAATGGTTGCAGAGCCCCAGGTGAGTAAAGTTCAACACAGGAGTCCTGTCCAGAGACTCACACTCCACAGTCTTTTTCTCTATACTTAGCTTTTCAGTTTTAAAGTAAAAAGTATTTACAGATTATAAAATAAAGTACAGGTGTTCTTCTAAAATCATATTTATTAATCAAAATGAATGTAAGGTGAGGCACAAATGTGGTATGTTATTTTTATCAGAGTTTCTTATAATTGCTTTAGAATCATGAAAATAAGTTGCCAGGCATGGTAGTGAATGTCTTTATCCCAAGCATTTGGGAGACAGAGGCACGGAAATCTCTGTGAGTTCAGGGCCAGCCTAGACTACATAGTGAGTTCTAGGCCAGCCAGAGCTACATAGTATAACTCTGTATCCAGAAAAGAAAAGAGAGAGAGGGAGAGACAGAAAGAGAAAGAAAAGGAAATAAAACTATTGTGCCTGCCTTTTGTATGCATAAGAATACATAATTCTGTTTTTTTTTTATTTTTCTTTTCTTTATTTCATGTGTCTGCATATGTTTAAGTGTACCCATGTCATGCAGTGCCTGAAGAGGACAGAAGAGGGTGTTAGATCCCCTGGAAATGAAGTTACATACAGTTGTTAGCTGCCACGTGGGTGCTGGGATTTGAACCCAGGTCTTCTGTAAGAACAACCAGTGCTCTTAACCACTGAGCCATTTCTCCAGCCTGGCAATTCTTGATTTTAAAATGTCTTTTTTACACTTATTTAATGCATATGCATGTGTGTCATGTATGCACATGCATACATGGTACATATGTGGAAGTTAGAGAACAACATGGGAGAATCAGTCTCTCCTTTCACCATGTGGGCTCAGGAGACCAAACTCAGATTGCCAGGCTTAGTGACAAATACCTTTACCTAAAGAGCCATTTCTTGGGCCCAGCTCCTATTTATTAAGAATATATGTTAGTCATCTTTCCATTACTTTAACAATTACCTCAGACAACCAAGTTAAAGAGAGCTTAATTTTGGCCTACTGTTAGGAAGGTTTCCAGCTCATGATGGGTGGGCTCAGCTGTTTTGGTCCTATGGCAAGACAGCACATCATGGTAAAGATGTGGCAAAGCAAAGCCACTCATGCCATGACTCAGAGCAAAAGAAATAAAGAAAAGATTAGTGTCACTGCCCCTTCAGGATCCTCCACTGACCTCTAGCCTGCCTTCACAACAGCACCACTTGCTGGGCCCAAGCCTTTAACATGTGGGTCTTTGGAAGATACACCAGATTCACACTATAGCAAATAGAATCGAGAGAAATTGTTTCCTTTTTAATATTTTATTTTGTATGTGTATGAGTGTATTGTCTACATATATGTCAGTGCATCCATGTTGTCCAGTTCCCAGGGAGGTAGGAAGAGGATGTTGAGTTCTCCTGGAACTGGAGTTACAGACAGTTGTTAGCCGCTGTGTGGGTTCTGGGAATCAAACCTGTGTCCTTTGCAAGAACAGCCAGTGCTCTTAACTGCTAAGCCATCTCTCCAGCCTGAGCAAGCAATTTTCCTTTTAAAGTTTATCCTTTTCTGTTACTCTTCTCATGCTTAAAGTACTAACATTATTCCTAAAGCAGGACGGCTCGACACGATCTTCAATTTGAACATATTCCTCCCAGGTAAAATATCACCAGCTCAGTTTTGTGAGATGAGCAGCTGAAACATGCAATCATTCCATTGACAAAAATATGAAAATGCTACAAATTTACCAAGACATAAGAATTATGAAAAATCATATAGAAGTAAATGAAGGGGCACTCTTCAGAACGTCAGATCACTGCAGCTCACCAGTAGGAGCTCATTTCCACTTTCTGTGCCTACCTTCCTTCTGGTGCTACCTCTCAAAGGAGCTCTACCTCCTTTCCAACAAAACCTGTTTTTAAGAAATGATGGAAAAACAAATGTCCATTGATGAGTAAAAGTGAAAAATAATAAAGCTAAATTAAAAATCAATTGTTTTTATTTAACATGAATGCCCAACATTGCTAACAATAATTACAATAAGATATAAATTTGGGGAGTTGGAGAGATGCTCAGTGGTTAAGACTATTGGGTGCTCTTGCAGAGGACCCAGATTCGATTTCCAACATTGGGATGGCAGCTAACAACTGGCCATAACTCCAGTTCCAGAAGATCCAATGTCTTCTTCTGACCTCCGTGGGCACTGCACACCATAGGTGCACTCACACACATGCAGGCAATACACTCATACATATAAAAAAATAGCCAGGTGTGGTGGCACGGGAGGCAGAGGCAGGCGGATCTTTGTGAGTTCAAGGCCAGCCTGGTCTACAGAGTGAATTCCAGGACAGCTGGGGCTACAGAGAGACCCTGTCTTTAAAAAGACCAAAAAAATAATAATAATAATAATAAATAAATAAATAAATACATTTTTAAATAAATAAGTAAATAAAAATAAGTTTTGGCCTTGTCCTTAGAGAACGTGGAGAACAAGCAAGCAGCACACTCAAGGTTGGGCATTACAGTAGTAGAATGTGACAGTTTAACTGTCAACTTGATATAATCTAGAATTGCCTGGGTAAAGAGTCTTTGGGAAGGATTGTCTGGGTCAAGTCGGCATGTAGGCATGTCTGTGTGGGATTTCCTTGATTGCATTGATTTAGGCAGGAAGACCCATACCTTGCAGGGGCACCATTTTTCAGGTTGGGGATCCTGAAGTGTATAAGGGTGGAAAGCCCTAGCTGACAGTACATATGCGTGCACTAACCCTCAGCTTTCCGCTCTTCTCTAGCTCCTTCCAGTTCCTGCCACCTTGACTTTCCCACGATGATGGAACATAGCCTGGAATTTTGAGCCAAATAAACTCTGTCTCCCTTAATTTATTTTTGTCAGGGAATTCTAACACATTGACAGGAATAGAAACTATAGATATGGCTTGGGCAGGATGTTAAATGAGAAGAAATTTAAGGAAGTACAAAGGCTTAGAAAATTCTAGAAGAAATTCTTAAGCCAAAGCTTAAAGAATAGTGGGCATTCATATGTCTGTATAGCCCAAATCTAATTGGCTATTTGCTCTCTCCTTGGAGGATTAATTCATGGCTGATGCCACAAGCTTACATCCTCTAGTGGTTAGGAGATGTTATAAGCCACAGTAAGACCTTGTCATCTTTTACAGAAGAAATATAATTCATGGATTAGCATACCATCAAAACATCTGTGTCTATACCAAAGTAACCTACCATAAAAATTAGTTCTGTTTAAATACCCATATATCTAATTGCTTGTGCTTCATTAGTAGGATCGAAAGGTTATTCCTGGACAAACTGTCAACCCATGAAAGGAAACAGCCAGAACTGACCAGAGTCCAAGACAACAGCTCCAGACAAAGTAGACTGTTTTGCTTCTTGCCCACCTGTGCCCCTTTTCTAAGCCCAGGGAACAATCTGCGGAAGAGGGGGCATGGTAGAATGTAAGGGCTGCGATTGGAGTGAATGGTGAAACTACAGCAATATAGTCTGGACACTTATTTGATCAACTTGATTGTACATACAAGCCCCTCCAGCTAGATGGTGGGAGTCTTGGGCTATGTGGGTTTGGGCATAGCTGCTTGCAAATTGGTTTTACATGAAGGATGCTTGTACTCATAACTTATTACTTACTGTTTAAAAAATGAAATAAAAAAACTTTAAAAATATAAAATGAAAAAAGAAAATAATTAAAATATATAATTATTTTAAAAATTAAATATTTATTTTAAAAAAAGAATAGGGGTTGGAGAGATGGCCTAGCGGTTAAGAGCGCCAACTGCTCTTGCAGAGGACCTGGGTTCAATCCCTAGCACCCACATGGCAGCTGAAAACTGTCTTTGACTCCAGTTCCAGGGGAATCTGACACCCTCTTCTGACCTCTGTGGCATTGCATGCACAGACCTATGTGCAGACAGTACATTCATACACATATAAAAATAAATTAATTAATTAAAAAAGAAAAAAAAGAATAGTGGGCATTAACTAGGCAAAGGCAAGTGGGGGGGACTAATGTCCTGAGACCTCTGAACCTGTACTATTCTCTTCATACAGAATATGTCTCAACCTGGTGAAAACCTAAGTTAAGAATAAAATAAAATGGCCCCCCAGGTAATCAACAGCTGTCTAATTGGACTGGAAACCCTCTCAGTGGGAGCGAATTCATGAGTGGCACTGTAAACTTAGTGAAATATATTTGGCTGGAGAGATCATAGATTCGAGAGAAAACCCTATCTCTGTCATACCTCTGGACAAATGAACTTTCTCACTGTATGCTAAATATGGATCCTTATACTTACAGGAAGTATACTGTATATCACTCATCGAAGAAGCTTCTTTCTGCAACAGATGGAGGCTATCATAGAGTCCCATAACTGGTTACACACAAAGAATAAGTCTCTGTGGGATGAGCAGCCCCAAGTAACACATTGACTGTGAAACATCTAAACCTAAGGCTCATGGAACCTAATGAACATGGGGTAGAGTGAGCATCAATGCATCCCTCAACTCTCACCAGTGAAGCTTCATGCAACAGAGTGTCCTATACACAGAAGGCCACAACTGGCCAAGGTGTAGAGAAAAAGAGACTGCAGAGTGTATGTCCCTAGATAGGACTGCTACATTACACCTCACCCACCCATGGCAGAAGGGCCATGGCAGAAGAGGGGGTGGAAAGATTGTAAGAACCAGGGCTGATGCAGGAACTTAAGGAAGCAGAGTCTTCAAGGCCTTTGGAAACTTGCTTACATGAACTTGCAGCAATGGTGACAGCATCCACAAGACCCATGCTAACTCAATCACACAAAACAGCATAGAACTAGGGGAATGGGCAGCAGACCCAAACCTCAGCCGAAGAACTATTGGCAACAGATTACTGCTGGGTAAGGGAGACTTGGTCTTCTTTAAGGAGAATTGACTCTAGATAAGCTGACTAGTCTCCAGTGGATGAACTTGCACTAAGGGACAACTGGGTACAAAATTTCTACTCAATAGGCCTTAACATATATGAAAGAATGCATGAAATCTGGAGAGGATATGGCAGAGTCCAGATGGGATAGGAGGTCTAACTATGATTAAGATTTACTATATGAAATGCACAAAAATTCAATAAAAATATACATTACAAAGTAAGCCTCTTATTTCCCATTCCTTTCATTAACTGAAATACTATTTCCCTCACCTCCCCTCTGTTCACAGAAAATAATTAAACTAGTAAAATAAGAAATCATAGAAAAATACAGATGCAGGGCAGAAGCTGACCAAGTAAGTAATGGCAGACAGCTGGAGAAATGGTTTTATAAAGTTTCTCTCTGGAGGACAAATGTTTGGGACAAAACAGAATTTCCAGCAACAGTGTATATGCCACTAAAGATTGTAGCTTTGGCAGGGCAGTAAATACTCAACCCCATTGTCCAAACAGAATAAATATCCAGATAGTCTCAGCCATCCAAGATTACAAACTAGTACTATATCTTCCAAAGGAAAAATAATCAGCTATAAATTTATCCGTTTTCAGCTAAGCAATACTTAAAAAGGGAAATTGGAGCTTAAAATGCTTCTATTAGAAAAGGAAAAGAATTTCAAATAACTAGCCAAAGTTTCCACCTTAAGAAACCTAGAAAGATTATAAAAATTACACCTAAAGCTTAGAAAAGAAAGAGGAGGGGAGATTAGAGTGGAAGGCAATTACATAGAAAACTTAGAAAAGAAGAGAAAAATGAATAAAACAAAAAGTATCTCTGAAGTGGTAAAAAAGTAAAAACTTGTCAATCTTTTAACAAGGCCACTGAGGAAGGAGGGACAAAGGAAGGGAGGAGGGAAGGGAAAGGAGGGAAGAAGAAAAGAAGGGAAGAAGAGAAACATGAGAAAGAGAGAGAACTCACCACTGATGACGTAGAAATTTAAAAGATTACAAAAAAATATTGTGGGCAATTTCTACAGACAAATTGGATGAGCTGGAAAGCCTCCTAGAAAGAAGTAAATCAGCAAAACTGACACAGGAAAACACAGAACATTTGAACACACTATAGTAAATAAGTATAAAGTTACTAATTTAAAATATTCGTTTTGTATTCATAACAAGGAGCCATAGATATCAATTGATTCTAATAAATACTTAATGCTAATCAGAAAGTTTGAAATGTTGCCCAGCTACCTCTTGAGAATATCCTAGAACCAATTCATATCTCCAAATTCCTACTATTTATATTTAAAGCTATGTCATAAGGAAATTGAGAATGGCTGCCTTATAGGCCTATCAGGTACTATAGCAGAGCATTTTTGGCTTACAAGAAAATGCTGGAATCAAGTTTTGAAAAAAAAACTCTCTCAGTTCTTACATAACTTCATATATTTTGGACAGCCTTATTGGTATATATGACATCTCATATGTGAAGTTACTATATGCACAAAGAGAAAGTGACCTAATTTTTTAAAACACATTTAAGAATATATTATATAAAAGGACTTTTCTTCCCTTTATTTATTTATATTTATTATCTGCTCAGTATAGTTATAATCTATAATGCCAGGTGTGGTGATGCATGCCTTTAATCCCAGCACTCACGAGGCAGAGGCAGTCAGAGCTCTGTGAGTTCAAGACCAGCTTGGTCTACAGAGTGAGTTCCAGGACAGCTGGGGCTACAGGGAGACCCTGTCTCAAAAAGACCAAAAAAAAAGTTTCATTTAGTTATATCTATAAAGTGACAATTTTTTCTTCATGGCTGTCATGCTTTAAACAAATCACCATAAAATGGCAATAATGGTGGCCATATCTAGCATTTACTTAGGATTTGTTTTCACATATTATTTTATTTAATGTTCACATTAGTCATACCTGTTCCTGTCTAAAGAGGGTTCTATATATGTATAACTACTATAAGTATAGATGTTTCTCCTTTGGTAACCTGAAAAAATCTGTTACTTGGACAAATAAGATTGGAACATTTCATCTATGAAAAGAGAAGGAAAATGGAAGAGAAGCAGCTAAACAACGGGGTCGACCTGTGAATGTATTGAACAGATACTGAGAAAGTGCAGGAACTGATTTTCTAACACTGTTACCAGAGTAATTGGACAAAAATGTTTAAAAACTTTGAGTTTTTCTGTGAATTAAGATACAGTTAAACTCTGCCAAAAAACAACAAGCCTCTGCAGGGAAAAACTTTGGAAAGACTGAGAGAAAGATGTAAGACGTGTATAGCAGAAGGCATGAACAGGGGTGGGATGGGGGCAGGGAGAGGGGAATGTGTCCAAACTGGACTGAAAGATAGTAATGAAATACACAATTCATCAATAAAAGTATTAAAAAATATTTTTAAAAAAGGGGGCTGGAGAGATGGCCTAGCGGTTAAGAGCGCCGACCGCTCTTACAGAGGAGCCGGGTTCGATCCCCAGCACCCACATGGCGGCCGAGAACCGTCTGAAACTCCAATTCCAGGAGAACTCCGGCTCCAGGGGAGTACGAGACACTCTTCTGACCACCGCAGCATTGCACGACACGGGTGCACAGACTTGCATGCAAACAGTACATTCATACACATACAGAAATAAATAAAATTAAAAAAAAAAAAAAAAAAAGAATACAAGAACGGGACTGGAGAGATGGCTCAGCAGTTAAGAGCGCCCCCTGCTCTTGTAGAGGACCAGGGTTTGATTCCCAGCACCCACATGAAGGCTAAGTACTGCCTTTAAGCCAGGCATGGTGGTACACACCTTTAATCCTAGCACTCAGGAGGCAGAGGCAGATGGATCTCTGTGAGTTCAAGGCCAGCCTGGTCTACAGAGTGAGTTCCAGGCCACCTGGGGCTACAGGGAGACCCTGTCTCAAAAAGACAATATATATATATATATATATACAAGGACATATATTGGACATGGTGGCAGTTCCAGGCCAGCTGGGACTAAAGGGAGACCCTGTTTCAAAAAGAAAAATATATATATAGGAACATATTTAGCATACAGTAAGAAATTATGTTTATCTAAGGATGTGACACACATAGGTTTTTCTCTAGGACTTACGACCTCTCCAGATTTGTACATAGAAGCCAAGAAATAGGCAAGAAGCCCCAACCTTAGCTTAAAGAGAATTTGGCAGCTTCTGGGTGAGGGAGAGTTGATCTTCTTTAAGGGAGTGAGTCTAAATAGGCTGACTAGACTCCAGAGGCTGAACTTGCACCGAGGGACATCCACAAATGCTTGACTGGATAGGACTTAACATATATGACAGAGGGCATTAAATCTAGCAGAGAAAGCTACAGGAGAGCTGGTCTAATTATGATTAAGATGTATTGTATGAAATGCACAAAATTTCAATTAAAAATATATATGGTTTTAAAATGCAATGGCAACAAAAGCATGATCCACAAAACATTCATAAATGGGACTTTATCAAAGGAAAGTATATTTTTAAGTATCTCTCAAAAGATTTACTCATGGCAGATAATGCATGATAGAATTCCCAATACCACTGCTCATTAGAGAAATGCAAATTAAAGCCCCTGTGTGACTTCACAACCTATCACAGTGGCTAAAATTATAGAGACTGGTCATAGGAAGTCTTGGCGGACATTTGGAACAACTTGAATTCACCTCCAGTACCAGTGGAATGTAAAATTACTACAAGCACTATATAAAACAGCTTTTCAGTTTCTTCAAATGTTAAATATACATTTGTCATGACCTAGCCACTCATACCAGCACTACGGGAGGTGACAAAAGCGTGTTATCTTGATGTACCCCCATGTGTTTATTTTTACTTTGCTATGTTTTATTTGTTCATTTGGTATTGGGGATGTTTTGTTTTCCAGGGCGTTTTGGGGGAGGGCTGTCAAAATCATTCCCAAGACAGTCTACCATTTGGGTAGCTGGTGAAAACTTCAGGAGGTGGGGTCAGGCTAGCGGTCTCTGAGGCCCCTGGCCTGTTCTCCTGTCTCTGGTTCCAACAGTGAGTTGCACTGCTTTACCAAAGGCTCCCTGGCATGATGTTCAGCCTTACCTAGGGCCCCAGCAATGGAGAACCTAGCCATGGTCGAAGCCATAGCCCAAAGTAAATCTCTCCTGGTCTAAGTCATTTTTCTCATTATCAACTGAGGTACCTCTCAGCCTCACAGCTTCTCTCAGTGACAGCTACTTTGAAATCTCTATCACATAAAACTTCTATCTCCATTTCATTCTGATTTGGTACAGGGGATTTTTAGCTCTTTTATTTGCTAATATTCTTCTGTATGTTTATTTTCCTGAATTCCTTGTGGTAGCACTTGTGCATTAGATTCAAGTTGCCTCTCCCAGTTTTCGTGAACTACCCTCACACTGAAAAATGTCCCCATCTATCATCCCAGACAGAGATTTCTGGGGCTTTCATACCTGTTTTCTTTCCTCCCAGAAGCCCAAGATTATGCTGAATCCAGTCAGCACTTTAAGACTAACGCCCCTATCTTATGCAGTTTCTGGAAAAATTAGATACTGGTTGCTTTGTCTAACTCCTTTTTCATGGAGAATTGGGGACCTAGGATTGTTGTCTGTTTGTTGTATGCCCAGAGTGGCTGCCAATTCAAACTGCAACCTTTAATCTGTTCACGTTGGCCCCCAGGTAGCAAGACCATGCCAAGTGCCATCAATGCTATAAGTCAGGCAAGTCAGCCTCCAGATGAGTTGGGATATTAGGCATTCACTCCAACTCTTTCTCTTCCTAGGGAGAAGCTGAACTCCAGGGTTATTCACCCATTTGTTCCATGCTGAGCCAGGAGAATGGGCTATAATGACAGCCAATCTAAACCACATTCTGTTATCTCACCAGTCTCAAGAATGCTACAGTATGCCAGGCCTGTCAGTAGGACATGACAAGCAAGACAGAAACCCATTCTTTGTTCAGCCTCAAAGAAGCTTGGGCATTGGATGCACGGTCTATTTCCTTTTCTCACCAGAGAGAATCTGGAAGGTAGGATTTTTCACCCACTCACTCTAGGCTGAGCCAAGGGATGGGTTATGGTGATTATATGCTGAAAGATATTATCCTTGCTATTTCCTATACAGATACTCCACACTCACCCACACTCTCCAACTGTCAAACTAAATGCACTCTTCTTAAAAATCCCCAGATATGCTGAGACAGTGGACGTATCCTACAACATTTTCCATCCCCAAAAAGAAGCTTAGATCATGGGGGAGGGAGACAGTTCCTTCCAACTCTTTAGTTCTATGCCTTGAAGGAGCAGTGCTGAGAGGATTTCTTGAAATTCCTATCAGTTTCAATGTAGCTGGTTCCATGCTTTCCTAGGTTATGAGTTTCTCTAAGTTTCTGATGTGTCACAAAAGGAATGCCTTTGTGTTTTATGGATGAATTGGTGGCTTGTGGGAAGAGAATCATATAGCTTCATACATTCGTAATTCTAGGTCATCAATCATTTGTTTCTTCATTCTTTTTTCCTTCTCTTTTCCTTCCTTTGTTTCTGACTTCCTCTTTCTTCCCCTTCCCATTTTCTCCCCCCTCTCTCTTTCTGTGACACTAGGGATTGAACCTAGGGCCTTGGAAAAGGTAGGCAATCACTCAGCTTTTGAGCTCTGTCCATGAGTCCCTCTGTTTTAACTATTTATTTTTGAAATAGAATCTCACTAAATTGTTCAGACTGGATTAGAATTTGCCCTGTGGTCTAAAAAGGTCTTTAACTTGTGATTGTCCTGTCTCAGCTTCCCAAGTATCTGGGATTATGAGTCTTAACTCCTAGGCTCAACTGATCAATAACTGTTACTTTAAAAAGATTTTGTTTTAGATGAGGTTTAATATTGGAGTCTTATTCAAGGATGCATACTCTGAAGTCTCTTATTCTCTATACTCTGGCCATTGCAGAAGAGGGGTTGAAAAGATTGTAAGAGCCAGAGGTAGCACATGACCATCAAGAAACAACCTCCTCCAGGCCTCTGAAAACTCACTCATATGAACTTACGGCAAAAGTGACAGCATGCACAAGACCCATGCAAACTCCATCAGACAAAAGCTCAGTTTAGAACTGAGGAAATGGGCACCATGCCCTAACCTTAGCCAAGTAACTATTGGCAGCTGATCACTACTGGGTGAGGGAGAGTTAGTCTTCTTTAAGGGAATGACTCTAGGTAGGCTGACAAGACTCCAGTGGACAAAGTCATACCAATGGACATCTGGGTACACAGATTTGACTTGGTAGGCCATAACATATATGACAGAATGCTTGAATTCCAGTGGGGGTGGGAATGGGGAGTACAGATAGAGGACAGAGGTTAAGTTTTATATGAAATGCACAAAAAATCAATAAAATATGTACATTGGGGAAAAAAGATTTTTGTGTACTCTCTCAGACTTACTGCGCCACCACTCAGCCCACCCTGCTGATCCAGGACCAGGGGACTCTATCCTGGAAGCTCAACCCCAAAGTTGTGCCTATCTCTACCCGAACTGAGACCACTTCTTATACCGCATTTGCACATCAACATAAAAGAGCTCTGATTTAATTTTTAAATCCTTTCCTACACCTACGTTGCCAAAACAACCTACAAGATAAAGGGGTAAGAAAAGACTTTCTAAATCAGGCAGCAGCTGTGCAGGAAATAAAGTCAACAATTGACAAATGGGACCTCATCAAACTCGGAAGTTTCTGTATTGCTAAAGAAACAACCAAGGAAGTGAAGAGAAAACCCACAGAATGAGAGGAAATTTCCATCAGTGATACATCAGACCAAGCATTAACATCCAGAATATATAAACTACTCAAAAAACAAAGAAGAAAACAAATGACTCACTCAAAAAAGATGGAGTAAAGAGCTGAACAGAGACTTCACCAATGAGGAATTAAAGATGGCTGAGAAACATCTTAAAAACTAAGCTGGGTGTGGTGGCGCACACCTTTAATCCTAGCACTTGGGAGGCAGAGGCAGACGTATCTTTGTGAGTTCAAGGCCAGCCTGGTCTACAATGTGAGTTCCAGGACAGCTGGGGCTACAGGGAGACCCTGTCTCGAAAATACCAAAAAAAAAAAAAAAAAAAACTATTCAACATCCTTAATAATTAAGGAAATGCAAGTTAAAACCACACTCAGATATCGTCTCACTCCAATAAGACTGTCTAAGATCAAGAAAACAAGAGACACCAAATGCTGGAGAGGTTGTGGGGAAAGGGGAATACTCATCCACTGCTGGTGGGAATGTAAACTCATAAAACTGCTGTGGAAAGCAGTGTGGAGAACCCTTAAAAGACTCAAAATGAGCCTACCACCTGACCCAGTCATACCACTTCTGGGTATACACCCACAAGACTCATCCTACTGCAAAGATACATGCACATCTATGTTTAGTGCAGCTCTTCACAATAGCGAAGAATTGGAACCAACCCAAAAGCCCCTCAATGGAGGACTGGATTACAAAAATGTGGTACATCTACACAATAGGGTTCTATGTGGCAGTAAAGAAAGATGACATCATGAGATTTGCAGGTAAATGGATGGAACTTGACGCCATTATGCTAAGTGAAGTAACACAGTCCCAAAAAAACAAACGGGGAATGGTTTCCCTCATTTGTGGATGCTAGTACCAAATCCCCCAATTGAAAGAAAAGCTCAGTAATGTTATTATATTTCTTTCTATCTGAAAGTGACTGTGATGTTATAATGTGAATCTTTTTAAAATTTATTTATTTATTTATTTTTATGTGTATGAGTGTACTGCCTGCATGTAGGTTGGTGCACCTGTGTCATGCAATGCTGTGGAGGTCAGAAGAGGGTGTCAGATTCCCGTGGAACTGGAGTTAAAGATGGTTCTTAGCCACCATGTAGGTGCTGGGAATCGAACCCCAATCCTTTACAAGGGCAGTTGGCACTCTTAACCAATGAGCCATCTCTCCAGCCCCAATAATGCGAACCTCTTAATGAGCCCTAGAATTAACTTACCACCTACTTTCAAGCATGGTAATTAATGTATATGGGCAGAAGGTATATATTCATATTTTAGAGTAATATAAAATTAAAAGAAAAATCTGGACCCCTGAATATAATAAAAAAAGAAGAAGGTATATGTGGATGAAACTGATCAATGGATACCAAGTTGGTTATATACAGTATGATGCTTTGGTGTACGATTTTACAGTAGGACCAATATAGATGTGATATTGCATGCATTTCAAAAGCCTCAAAGAAAGAACTATGTAATTTTGTTCAGAACTGTGGAATTTTTAACCACAAAGAAATTATACATGTTTAATGACCTAGACATGTTCAGCAGTTTTAAGTTTTAAACAATGTATATATGCATGAAACATCTGACCCTACAAAGATGTACAATTTTATATTTGTATATGCCAGCCAAAATAAATAAAAATAAATAAATAAATACACTCTGAAATTGAACAACCACTACTCAGTTGAGCCATACCAGACAAACTGGGGAAAGTGGAAACAAATACAAACATTGAACAAAGATGAGACCACCTACATGTACCAAGCAACCACACCATATAAGTCCAGATGCTTGGGTCTCATTGAAAAACCACAAACAACGAACAACCAAGTTTATATGTCTCCTCCAGAAATAACCACTCCCAGTGTAAGGTTTCCTGAGAATGGCAACCCAGAGGATCTAAAAGACAATGCTTTCAAAGTATCAGTTATTAATATGTTCAAGGAACTCAAAGAGGATATGAATAAAAGACTGAAGATCATGAAAACAAAAACAGTAGAATGAAATAACTTAAACAATTCAAAACGTGATAGTAGAGGTAAAATCTCTGATGAAAAGCCAAAGTGAAATAAAACTAGAAATTAAAACTCATCCATAACTCAAACAAAACTGTTAGAGAAAAGGAGGAAAGAGGAAGTGGAGGAAATGGAGGAAAGAATATTAGATCGGGCACAGAAAATATTTTGAATGAAATCATAAGAGAAAACATCCCAAATCTAGGGAAAGAGATACCTATAAAACTCCAAGAAGCATACAAAACACCAAGTAGACAGGACCAGAAAAGAACACGCCCACACACACACATTATATAATAGTCAACAATAAACATAGAAAACAAGAAAAGCTACTGAAAGCTGTGAGAAACATCAAGTCATATAAAGGCGGGTGCAAAAGAATCAGCTGACTTTTCAACGGAGAAAGGCTTGAACCAATGTCCTACAAGTCATGAAAGAACATACATGCCAGCCTAGACTCCTCTGCCTGGCAAAACTATCACTTGTAACTGAAAGAGAAAGAAAAAATTTCCATGATAAAAACAGAGTTAAGGAATTTATGAGCACACAACCAGCTCTAGAGAATATTCAATGGAATGCTTCAGTCAGAAGAAATTAAATGCTCTTAAGAGAACACAAAGAATAAATTATCTTAGAACAGTTAATGAAAAGATGTCTAAGAAAACAGCAGTACAACACCAATATAACAGGAATTAATAAACATTGGTCAATAACGACATTATAATGATATATGTGTGGCATGTATATTTTGGAGTGATGCAAATTGGAAGGAAAAAAAGACTGGATCAAAGAAATGATTGAAACTGTGAACTTCTGCCTGAAACAGTAAACTTCTGCATCAACAATTTTAAAAAAGACTAAGAAAAAGATGAAAACATGTTTGGCAGAATGCATGAGCTCTGGTGGTGGGGGAGCAAGGAAGGGGCAATTGGTCTAGATTTGATTGGGAAATTTTGTATGAAATGCACAAAGCTTCAATAAAAATTGCCTTTGGAAACAAAAAGGTGGAAAGAGATAAGTAAAATCAAGGCTAAAATTAATGAAATGAAATAGAAACAAAGAAAACAATACAAAGAATTAATCAAAGAAAGTTTATTCTTTGAAAGGGTTAACAGGATTGACAAACCTTTGTACAAATTAACCAAAAGAAAGATGAGGACCCAAATCAATAACCCAGGGACAAAAAGGGAAGCATTACAACAGACCCCAAGGTAATCCAGAAAACCATAAGGACATATTTCAAAATCTATATTCCACCAACCTTGAAAATCTACAAGATATGGACGAATTCCCAGATATGTATGGCCTACCAAAATTAAATTAAAATGACGTAAATTATTTAAATAGACACATGACAGCCAATGAGATAGATACAGACATTAAAAATCCCCCAAATAAAAAGAACCCAGAACTAGGTGGATACAGTACACAATTCTATCAAACTTTGAAAGAACTAGTATCAATACTCCTCAAGTAATTTTGTAAAATAAAAAATGAAGGAATACTCCCAAATTTTATTTATGAAGTTAATATTACTCTGAAATGAAAATGAGACAAAGTCAAAAAAAGAATTGTAGGCCAATCTCTCTCTGTTTCTCTCGCTCTCTCTTTGCCAATCTCTCTTATGAACATAGACCTATATACTCTCAATAAAATACTCACTCACTGAATGTAAGAACATATCAAAAAGATGCTCCCCATGATCAAGTCAGCTTCATTCCAGAGATGCATGGATAGTTCATCACAGGGAAATCAATAAATGTAATTCACAACATAAAAAGACTCAAGGACAGAGACTACATGATCATCTCATTAGATGCATAAAAGGCCTTTGACAAAATCCAACATTTATGCATGATAAAAAGTCATGGAGACTCTAGGGATGTAGGGGACACATCCCAACATAATAAGGGCAATATATAACCAGCCCATGACCAACACCATACTAAATGGAGAAAAACTCAAAACATTCACATTAAAGTCAGGAACAAGACAAGGATGTCCACTCTCTCCATTCCTGTTCAATAGAACACTTCATGTCTTAGCTAGAGCAATAAGACAAATGAAGGAGATAACGGAGATACAAATCAGAAAGGGAGAAGTCAAACTACCATTATTCACAAATAATATATTTCTATACATAAAGTTCCTAAAGATTCCATCAGAAAACTCCTAGAGCTGATAAACACATGCAAAAAAGCAGCAGAATATAAAATTAGCACCCTAAAATCAGGGGTCTTCCTATATACCAACAACTAGCATACCAAGAAAGAAATCTGGGAAACAATTCCATTGACAATAGCCTCAAAAATCATGAAATGGCTTAGAATAAACCTAACCAAGGAAGTAAAGGACATGTATAATAAAAACTTTAAGACACTGAAGAAGATGGAAAGACCTCCCACGCTCATGGACTGGTAGGGTTAATATTGTGAAAACGATCATCCTGCCCAAAGGAATCTTCACATTGAATGCAATCCTTATTAAAATTTCAACATAACTCTTCACATAAATTGAAAAAATACTTTCAAAAATAGCCAAAATAATCTGGAATAAGAAAAGAACTACTGGAAGTATCACCATCCCTAATCTCAAATTATACTACAGAGCTATAATAATAAAAACAGCATGATACTGGCATTAAAACAGACACATTCATCAGTGGAATAGAATTGAGGACCCAGATTTAAGTCCATGCACTAACAGCTACCTGATATTTTTACAAGGGGGGCAAAAACATGCACTGGAGAAAAAAATGCATTTTCAACAACTGGTTCTGATCTAACTGGATAGCCACATGTAGACAAATGAGATTAGATCCCCCTGGCTCTCATCAGGTACAAAACTCAACATCAAATGGATCAAGGACCTTAACATGACTTGATAAACTGAATCCAATAGAGGAACAAGTAGAGAATATGCTAGAACTTATAGGTACAGGAAAGGACTTTCTAAACAAGACTCCCATTGAGCAGTCATTAAGTTCAACAATTGAAAAATGGGACCTCATGAAACTAAAAAGATTCTGCACAGCAAAAAGCATCAGCATTCAGTGAAGAGGCAACCTACACGATAGGAAAAATCTTCACCAGCCATAACTCTGACAGAAGGTCAGTAATTAGAGTATATGAAATTCTCAAAAAACTAAACAGCAAAAAAATCAATGACTCAGTTGAAAAATGTACAAGAAGCTAAGCAGGGAGTTCTCTGAAGAGTAAATACAGATGCCTGAGGAATACTTTTCATCTTATTATATATATAAGTGTATTGCTTGCATGTATATAAGTGCACTTATGTTGTGCAATGCCCATGGAGGTCAGAAGAAGGTGTCAGATGCTCTGGAACTGGAGTTAGGTACAGTTTTTAGCCACCATGTAGATCCTGGGCATCAAACCCAGGTCCCCTGTAAAAGCAGACACTGCTCTTAACTGCTGAGCCATCTCTCCAGCCCTGACAAATACTTTTTTAAGGGAAATGCAAATTAAAAACACTTTATTTCATCTTACCACACGTTAGAATGGCTAAGATCCAAAAACAACCAAGGACCAATGCTGGTGGGGATGTGGGAAAGGGAGAACGCTTGTCCACTACTAGTGGAGTTCACATTGATGCAGCCATTATGGAAATCAGTACAAGATTCCTCAAAGTACTAGAAAGTGATCTAGCAAATGATCTAGCCAAACCACTCTTAGACATGTACCCCAAGGACTCTGTATCCTACCTCAGAGACAAATATTTATCTATGTTCATTGCTTCCCTTTTCACTCTATCCAGGAAACAGAAACAACCTAGCTGTTTACCAACTAATGAGTGAATAATAAAAGTAAGCTACACTTATGCATTGGAATGGACTATTATTCAGCTGTCAAAAATGAAATTATGGGATGTGCAGGTAAATAGACCTGGAAGCAATCATCCTGAGTGAGGTAACCCAGGCCCAGAAAGACAAATGTCACAAGTTCTTTCTCCTAGCCAGTTTGAATTCTTTTATATACATGTTTCAGTTTTAAAAAATCCAGGGAAGTTAGGAAACAAATAAATGTCCAAAGTGAGGGGTCTTCATGGGAGGGGAGATTGAATGCAGTAATATTAAGAGGGAAAGCTAAATAATACACTAGGAAGGGTTAATTGGGGTGGAAAATGGGAGAGCAGGGTAGAGGAGGAAGTATGGGAGTTATAACTGACTCTAAAGACCTTTAGTTTCCATGTGGTCTTGTAACCAGTAGGGCTTATTCTGGTGTTCATATTGAGTTTTATTGTGGTCTGATAGAATGCATGAAATAATTTCAATCTTTTCACATTTGCTGAGATTTCTTTTGTGTCCCAGTATGTGGTCAATTTTGGAGAATGTTCCTTGAGGTGCTGAGTAGAAAGTATATTCTCTGGTGTTTTGGGTGGAATATTCTGTAGATGTCTGTGAGGTCAATTTGGTATATTGTATTGCTCAGTTCTGATGTCTCTCTGTTTATTTTTTGTCTTGTTGATCTATCCAAGGGGCTCTTTAGAAAAAGCCATATGGAAACCTACCAATATAGATGCTTCTTAATATGTATATGTACATATATATAATAAAAGAAAATTAAAAAGAGTTACCTAATAAGAGGGGCTTACTAGACACCAAAAGCCCAATGCCAGGAGTGGGGTCCCTCTTTTAAATCTCCTAACCAGGGATCCCATAGACCATCAAACATACTGGTCATTGGTCCTGTTCTTGGCTACTGACCAGAACTCAAGAGTAAGACCCTACTGCTGAATAGATGAGCCCCAGAAAAAACAAGGAGGAATCAAGTTGGCACTAACTTCAAAGCTACATCTGTACTGGCTAGCTCTCACAGTGCTGGAAGGTGCTACTCATGCTACTGGAAGAAAACATTAATCATTAACATTACCCAGTAGTGAATTCTAAATCCCTCAGCAAAACTGACCTGGCAAGATAGGACCTCTGGTGCAATAGTAGCATGGATATTAAGGGAGTAACCGATTGCTTTCTTACTGGACTTAAGGTCTGCTTCATAAGATGGGGCCTATACTTGACACTGATATCAGGCCTAGGAATCTGTGGCTAGACAGGCCACAGGCCATAGGGAGAGCCTAGTGCTGTTATTCTGTTAAATAGACAATAGCATTAAGTTGATTCCTGGTGACTTATTGTTACACCCATACATTAATGTAGCTCTCAACTCTCAGCAGAGAGCTTCCTTATACAGCAGATGCTGATTAACACAGAAACCCACAACTGGCCAATGTGCAGAGAATAAGAGACTGCAGAATGATTATCCCTGAATTGGACACCTATATCAACTTCTATTTCTCAAGGCTCAGGAATCATTCTGGAATAAGAAATGGAAAGATTGTAAGAGCCAGAGGTGGTGGATGACCACAAGGAAAACATAGTTTTCCAGACAGCTGAGATGTTACTCACATGAACTCATGTCAATGATGACAGCATGTACAAGTCCCACATGAGCTCAAACCAGAGAAAAACCCAGCGTAGATGTAAGGCAGCGAATATGAAACCTCGGCCCTACCTGAGGAACTACAGGAAACCAATAAAGTACCTGAAATTGAGTGTGATGTCACTTCTTTCACAAGCAGCCTTCATGATGTTCTATAAGCACACAGTCCCAATGGCTCGCTGATATATGGAAGTCCAGTGAGACTCAAAGCAAGTCCAGGATATGGTCACATCTATGACCAAGTAAACACTAATAATCTTTCTTCAATATTTTATTATTTTTATTTTATGTGTATGAGTGTATTACCTGCATACAGGTAAGTTGTACCCAAGTCGTGCAGTGTCCACAGAGGACAGAGAGGACATCAGATCCCTTGAAACTGGAGTTATAGACGGTTGTTAGTTGCCATGTGGGTGCTGGGATTAAAACCTGGGTCCTCTGCAAGGGCAGCCAGTGCTCTCAACCACTAAGCCATCTCTCCAGCTCCAACACTAACAATCTTAAGTGGTTCTATTATCCACTCAAATCAGAATTTTCTTTGAATGCAGGAAGAATGAAGTGGTATGGTAAGAAGCAATTAGAGACCCTATCATATCTTTTATTTTTCAAGCTCCTTCCATGTATTGGACCATGACTTATAATGAAAATCATTTATGAAAAAGTGGGAAGGGGCTGGAGAGATGGCCTAGTGGTTAAGAGCACTGACCGCTCTTACAGAGGACCCGGGTTCGATCCCCAGAACCCACATGGCGGCCGAGAACCATCTGAAACTCCAATTCCAGGAGAACTCCAGTTCCAGGGGAATCCGACACCCTCTTCTGACCTCCGCAGCATTGCATGACACGGATGCACAGACTTGCATGCAGACAGTACATTCATACACATACAGAAATAAATTTTAAAAAAAAATTAAAAAAAATGAAAAAGTGGGAAAAACAAAAACAATTCATAGCCCTCTTTATTCATTAGTAAGCTAAAAATAGAGAATTTCAGTAAAATGTGCAGACATTAAAAGATGAAAAAACTGTTAGGTGCGTTGGTGCACACCTTTAATCTCAGCACTCACTTGGGAGGCAGAGGCAAGTGGCTCTCTGTGAAATCCAGGCCAGCCTGATCAAGTTTGAAAGAAAGAAAGAAAGAAAGAAAGAAAGAAAGAAAGAAAGAAAGAAAGAAAGAAAGAAAGAAAGAAAGAAAGAAAGAAAGAAAGAGAGAGAGAGAGAGAGAGAAAGGAAGGAAGGGAAGAAAGAAAGAAAAAAGAGAAAGAAAGAAAGAAAGAAAGAGAGAGAGAGAAAGAGAGAGAGAGAGAAAGAAAGAAAGAAAGAGAGAGAGAGAGAAAGAAAAGAAAGAAAGAAAGAAAGAAAGAAAGAAAGAAAGAAAGAAAGAAAGAAGGAAGGAAGGAAGGAAGGAAGGAAGGAAGGAAGGAAGGAAGGAAAGAAAGAAAGAAAGAAAGAAAGAAAGAAAGAAAGAAAGAAAGAAAGAAAGAAAGAAAGAAAGAAAGAAAGAAAGAAAGAGAATTGTTGGGGTAGACTTACATAACATTTCTACTGCTCTGTGAAAATAAAACACATATGTTTAGGAAAGCTGTAAAACATGGAATATAAATCACCTTATCTGTATGGGTCCACATACATGTTAGATGCTCTTCTTATGTCACTATCTAAGACTCACATTGGACAATATAAAGAGTAACGGTGGTCCACCATTCTCCACAGGTGGTTTCAATTTCTTCACAACACAGCCAACTGTCATTTATTCCAGATGCTCAATTGATAACTAACATTTGGTTCCTCATTTGTAAAATAGAGCTAGGAAAAAAAGACTCCACAATATGCTGTTCACAATAAAAAATTATGATTTTCATGCCTTCAACACAATGAGGCCCTCCAACTAACATCCTTCGAGGAGTCAACAATGGAAAAGAAGATGTGCTGAAGAAATAACAAAACTGAAAGACAATGTGAATTTTGCAAAAAAGTTTAAAATGGCTGTTGGCCAGGAAGCACAGTTCATTCACCGTCTAAACTAAAATCCTACAGTGCCATACCTGAACACATTAGGCAATATATTTAGCTACTCTTCCAGTAAAAATGACTATGTGGATAATAATGATGGCAGTTACAACAAAGACAGAATGTTCTAATTCTACCAAGTCATTTTATGTTTTATGCAAAACCTTGCCATCTGGTGAACTTACTTCCTTTAAAATTATACCATGATTAACTCTCTTCCCATGACCCATCAGATGACTAGAAGCAATAACTAAAGTCTATAAAATTTACTAAATACAAATTTTAAAGGGCAAAGGTAACAAAAGGAAAGGAAGGGATCTATTACATGTGGTTATTATGCCAACCAAAATGGAGATTGACCATAATTCTAAATCTAACCCCACCTGACAAGAAAAAAATCTTTAAAACTCTAAAATGCAATCACGATAAAAAAAAAAAAAAGTAAAGTAGATTACAAGCATTGAAGACAGAAACTTCCCAGAAGTCCTGAGACCATTACAACAAAACCGTTAAACACTCATAATGAAGTGTGATACAAAGGAGTTAGGAAGAATTGCCGCACAGACTGTCTCACAGCTTTGCTAATGTTGGGAATTTCTAGTTAAACTCTTACTTAAATGGCTGACAATCTACCTCACAATCTACCAGCTATTGCTGCCTCAGAAATTCAAAGGTAAAGGGTCATTCATTTTATATTATAGTTCATCATCACTAAGCCTATAAATCAAGCTTTTGCTTAATTATTAGACTATATAAAATCCCTAACGGGCTGGAGAGATAGCCTAGCGGTTAAGAGCACCGACGCTCTTGCAGAGGACCCGGGTTCGATCCCCAGCACCCACATGGCGGCTAAGAACCGTCTGTAACTCCAATTCCAGGAGAACTCCAGTTCCAGGGGAATCTGAGACCCTCTTCTGACCTCCGCGGCATTGCACGACACGGGTGCACAGACCTGCATGCAAACAATACATTCATACACATACAAAAATAAATTAAAAAAAAAAAGTCTTTTAAAAAAAAAAATAATAAAAATAAAATCCCTAACAAAAAATTTGGAGAGTAAGAAATTCTTGACTAAAATGCTGACTACAGGGGAACCAAGATTTTTTTATATGCATTTATTGTTACGTTTCTGGTGGCTGGCAACAGTAGATACATCTAATTTGTTGGATGAATTAAAATAACACACAGGAAACACAAATATGATTTGTTCTGCTATTATTTCTACCCTATTACATAGGAACCCATGAGTTCATAACTTCCCAGAATTCAGCTTAAAACCTAAAGACTTAACATGCAAGATTTAAAAATTTGAATGTCAAAAATTAAATTTTGTCTTTTGGTAGCAAAGCAAATAAATAAATGTGTGATTATTATGTGGAAAGGCACATAAAAGAGTGTCGATAGGACATAAACATGACTTACAACACAAAGTAAGCCTTTGATTAAAGAGCTCCACTTCCTGATCTACAACTAAAACAGAATTTGAAGAATAAAGATGTTTGGAGAATAACATTTTTTTCATGATATTACATACAATTCTAAATAATTCAAGCAAGTTCTTCTAAAAATGTTAAGACTTCCAGAATTTAAAGGAAAATTATAAGACTACTGCAAAAGTCTTCAGGATGTGACAAAAAGAATTGCTTTCAATTACAGTCAGAACTTCTTAGATTAAAAAAAAATCAGAATTTACTTCTCATGAGATACAGAAACTGCCAACGGCTGCCAAAAGAGGAATGTATTCTCCTACTTTACAAATGTTCATAAAAGGAGTATATAGCTTTCTAAAATGATTTAGATTTCTGAACAAGGACAAGTATGAACTTTTTACCTCAAGGTTACTATTCCACAAAGTTTTTGATAAAATATATCTGTGAAAAAAATAAGGCATTTGTAAGTACCTAAAGTGAATTGTATAATAGGTCCAAGGTATCTTTTTAAACCTCTAGCCCTTTGAATTTTTGTAAGATCTTACATTTAGATGGTATTTCATAATTTACAGTGAGCTTTCATGTATTTCATCTCTTTAATTCACTTTTATGTGACATGAAAACCTAGATTTCCTGTATAAGCTCAAAAGATTAAAAAGAAAAAGAGAGCAGAGCAGGAGACTTGGTTTCAAATAAACTCAGTTCTATGTGTTTTTGCAACTATATTTTCATTTATTTCTCTAGAAAATAAATATTTATTGAAACATTCTCTAAATTTATTTTCCTCTAATAAATGTGTCCTGGGAGTCAATAACTAAAAAAGAAATGTCTTGAAGAAAGAAGGATAAAATTCAAAGAAGATGAGAGATCCAGGTAAGATGGAAGTTTAGAAGTAGTTTCTGTACAACCAGGTGAAAGAGTTAAGAGGAAAACAAAGCTCTATTCCAACAAAAGAAAGAGCCAAGGGTAAAAGAGAGATGCTACCTGAGATCTCTGCAAGAAGTCAAGATCATCCACCAAGCGGTACCCAGCAGGTGATCTCTCCTCCTGAGTGCAAGTACCATAAGAGCAGTGAGCTGGAGAGATTGATCAGCCTGCAAAGTGAAGTCAGAGATTGGATATAGCATGGGCAGAGAGACAGTTGGAGCACCACAGGTTATGGAGACAGAGGCAGAAGTATGAAGTGAGAACCTGAAGCTCTGACCCCCCAACAAGGACCCTGGAGTAAACAAAAAGACTTACCCCACCAAGGACTGCTCAGGTAAAAACATGAGACATACACTGATGAACTTGGTACACTGTCATTAATGGGCACAATGAGGAAGAAACCACCCAGTGACCAATAAGCAAATGCAGATAGGCCTTCAACATCCTCAGAGTCCTTCAGTCACAGAAAGCCCTGCATGGAAAGGGAAGTCCTCAAAACACTGGAAATGAAATGAGCTGGCAAATATGGGATAGATCTCAGACAGTGCAAGTCCAGCAAAAAGTAGAGTCCTACTCAGAACTTGTAAATCATGACACTCATGGCCCTCCCAAACAACTATAGAAAGAACGACAAAAAACAACTGAGATGCAGACTAGTCAACTGTGATAAAAAACAATATCCAACTATCTGTCGTATCCCAAGAAATATAACTTCCTAGAAAAGACGCCCAAAAATTGAGAGTCAAAGGGTGGGAATCAATCTGCCAAGCCAAAGGAAACTGAAGACAACCTGGTACAGTTGTTCTGATAAAGTAGACTTCAAACCAAAACACCATAAGTAATAAGAAAGACTAATACATAAAGAAACAATTCATCAAGAAGATATAACAACTATAACAATTTTAAATATTCATGCTCTATGAGCCAGGCGTGGTGGTGCACGCCTTTAATCCTAGCACTTGGGAGGCAGAGGCAGGTGGATCTTTGTGAGTTCAAGACCAACCTGGTCTACATAGCAAGTTCCAGGACAGCTGGAGCTACAGGGAGACCCTGTCTCGAAAAGACCAATAAATAAATAAATAAATAAATAAATAAATAAATATTTATGCTCTGTGGGGCTAGAGAGATGGATCTGCAGTTAAGAGCACTAGCTGCTCTTGCAGAGGACCAGGATTTGGTTCCCAGCACCCACATGCCAGTTAACAATGGTTGAACTCCAGTTCCAAGGAACCCAACATAAAATCCATCCAGAGTCTCCAGTTGCTCTCTCTCTCTCTGCTTTCTGTACTCACTGGAAGATGTGAACCTCAGCTTTCGGCCCCAGCTCCTGCCACCATGCCTCCCTGCCACAATGGCCTCCAATTCCCTGGAACCGTCAATTGTAAGCTCAAATAAACGTCCTTTTATAAGTTCTCTTGGTCATGGTGGTTTTATCACAGCAACAAAAAAGTGACTACTACAGTATTTGGTACCAGAGAGTGGGCTGTTGGCTGTGAAGAACCTGACCATGTGGATGATTGGAGAAATGTGGAAGACTTTGCAACTTTGGGCTAGAAAAGCTGTTGACTGCTGTAAGGAGAGCTTAACGGGCCATGCTAGAAGAAGCCTTTAAGAAAGTAGTACCCTTCCCACTCACAATAGCCTCAAAAACAATAAGATACCTAGGAACAAACCTAACCAAAGACACCAAAAATCTCTACAAAAAAATTTTTTTTAAAACCCTGAAGAAAAAAAATTGAAGAAGACATCTGAAGATGGAAAGACCTCCCATGCTTATGGATTGGAAAAATTAATATAGTAAAAATGTCCATTCTATCCAAATTAATATACAGATTCAATGCAATCCCAATTAAAATTCCCAAGAGTTTCTTCACAGGATTGGGGGGAAAAAAGTTCTTAATTTCACTTAGAAAAACAAAAGACTCCAAAGCAACCCTGAGTGAAAAGAGCAACACGGGCGGGGGTGGAATCACTATACCAGACATCAAACTATACTACAGGGCTACTGGCACAAAAATAGACTTATTGACCAATGGAACAAAACTGAAGATCCAAAGTTGAGCACATACAATTTCAGCCACCTCATATTTGACAAGGGGGCCAAGAAGAAACACTGGAGGAAAGACAGCATCTTCAGCAAGTGGTTTTGGCAAAACTGGATCACCACTTGTAGAAGAATAAAGTTAAACCCCTACCTCTCACCCTGTAAAAAGCCAACTCCAGATGGATCAAAGACCTCAATGTGAAACCCAAAACTCTGAAGGTGATAGAAGAAAAAGTTGGCAGCAGCCTACAAGACATAGGCATAGGAAAAGGCTTCATAAATCAGACAGCAGCTGCACAGGAAATAAGATCAACAATTGACAAATGAGATCTCATTAAACTCAAAAGCTTCTGTACATCAAAAGAAACAATCAAGGAAGTGAAGAGAAAACCAACAGAGTGTGAGGAAACCTTCACTGCAGGTACACTTGACAAAGCATTGATTTCCAAAATATATAAACTACTCAAAAAACAAAGAAGAAAGAAAACAAATGACTCACTCAAAAGATGGAGCAAAGAGCTGAACAGAGACTTCACCAGTGAGGAATTAGAGATGGCTGAGAAACATCTTAAAAAGTGTTCAACGTTGCTAATAATTAAGGAAATGCAACTTAAAACCAGTTTAAGATGTTATCTCACTCTGATAAGACTGGCTAGGATCAAGAAAACAAATGATACCAAATGCTGGAGAAGTTGTGGGGGAAAAGGGAACACTCATCCACTACTGGTGGGAATGTTAACTTATACAGACACTATGGAAAGCAGTGTGGAGAACCCTTGGAAGACTCAAAATGAGCCTACCACCTGACTCAGTCATACCACTCCTGGGTATATACTCACAAGACTCTCTTACCACAGAGATACATGCACAGCCATGTTTATTGCAGCAAAGAGCTGGAACCAACCCAAGTGCCCCTCAACTCACAAGTAGATAGAGAAAATGTGGTACATCTACACAATGGAGTTCTATGCAACAGTAAATAAAGATGACATCATGAACTTTGCAGGTAAATGGATAGAGCTAGAAGTTATCATGTTAAATGAAGTAACACAGTCCCAGAAAAACAAACGATGAATGGTATCCCTCATCTGTGGATGCTAGCGCCAATTACCTAGTTGCAAGGCAAACTGAGCAATGTTAATGTTATCTGAAAACAAATGTGCTCTTATATTGTGAATCCCTTAACAGGTTCTAGAACTGTGCTACCATTTATTTTCAGAGTTAGGAAATTTTAGTATATGGATGAAGGATAAGTATGAATATTTTAGATAAGATATAAGATCAAAGGAATGTGGAAAAAACTAGTTTGTCATGACATTATGTCTAACCACAGAATTTATTTTATGGGAGTGCTTCTTAGTATTTCTTATACAAGGTTGCTTGAGCTTTTATCCAAGGGTTTTCTAAAATATTACACAGTAATTGGAAGTGTCAGGCTGGTGTAACTTATCCTTCTGGATGCTTAATGGCCATACTTAATGCCCATACTAATTTGGCTGAGGGTCCTAAGGAATAACTTTGTTCCTTGCTCTCAGAAGTCAACTAAGTCCCAGGGGACTATGCATGGGAGCATCTCTTGAAATGTCCTGCAAATGTGAATCACCAATCTTCCTGTGCAGGAAGGTCTTGGAGATCCACTAATGGGATTTTAGCCAGTGTCCAGTCTAAAAAGAGGAAAGTCTGCTCATGCTTCAAAAAGGGAAGCCTGGTCTAGCAAGACCTGACTTTGTCCTCAAGTGAACAGAACTGGTCACTGAAGACCCAAAAGGAGCCAGGGGTTCCCTCCCCAAAAAAAAACTTGAGTGACCCTTGAGGACCAGATCCTCAACTGAACTTGACAAAACAAAAACCTTAGTTAATCTGGGTTAACTGTGTGGCCTTAAACATCCAAAAGGAAAGTATAACCAGAAATACATAATCAGTAAGGCCTGAGAAATTGTACTTCAGGTATAAAACTTGAGATCTTAGTAAAAAGACAAAAGAGCACAGTTGAAAAGAGCACAGTTGTTTTGCCTGACTTACTGGCAACTGCAGCTACCCTGTGGCTGCCACTGCTTTTGCCATCCTTCAAAGATGTGAGAAGACACGCTTTTCAACCTTCCAGTGTGGAATGAAGACTCATGTCTCTCCAAGAATCCTCCAAATCTTCAGTGCCAGATGGGGACTGCTGAGACATCCAACTTGTGGACTAAGCTACTATTGGGATTTCTGCCTCTTCAGAGTATAGACTGCCATTGTTGGACTACCCAGGCTGCATCATGGAGACCAATACAGGAAGATCAAGACAGAACACAGTGCTTACTGGACCTCATTTGGTGACCATGGGAAGGGAAAACCCCAGTGTGGAACGCAAGGGCAGAACTGATGGTGGTTTGGGCTTGCCAAGTAGGAGACTTCAAACATGACATCTTTCAGCCTAATAAAGAAAAAAAAATCATAAGCCGAAGATGCTAAAACCTATGATATATGTGGCATGCAAATGTACATATTTTGGAGTAATCCATATTGGAAGGAATAACAACAACAACAACAACAACAACAACAGAAAAGACTGTGTCAAAGAACTGGTTGAAATGGTGAACCTCTGCTCGAAACAGTAAACTTCTGCATCAAGAATTTTGAGAGAGACTGAGAAAAAGATGAAAAACATGTTTGGTAGAATGCATGAGCTCTGGTGGGGTGGGGGGCAGAGAGGGGGACATGGGTCTAGATATAATTTGTAATGTAATTTTGTATGAAATGCACAGAGCTTCAATGAAACATTTGCTTTAAAAAAAAAAAAGGAAAGAAAGTAGTTCCACAAGAAAATAAGAACTTAAGAAACAATTGGCATATTTTGGCAAAGAAGTCTGCCTGAAGTTTGCCCACAGCCCAAATGCTTGCCTGAGTCTAAGTTGAAGAGCAATGGACTAATTTCTTTGGTGGAGGATATTTCAAGACAGCCTAACATAGAAATGGTGGTATGGCTATTAATGAGAGCCACTGAGGCCAGGCAGAGTGCAGCAGGGGCATCCCTGCATAAATAAGGTCCTGATAGGCCATTGCATGAAGCTGTGAAGGTGAAGCCTGTTTGGCAGCAGAGACCCCAAAAAGACATTCGAGATGCCAGAGCTGTGAGATATTTACCAAGGAGAACTGCATATAGGGAGTGGTACCAGCCTAAGAAAGAGATGAATGTTGGATGCAAAGCTGGAAGAGCTGAGCCATCTAAGCCCTTTGGAAATAAAGTCTCAGAAATCTCATGTGGAGCTACTAGACATGGTATTTGCCCTGCTGGTTTTTGGTCTTTCTTTGGTCCAGTATTTCCTCACTATGCCTCTATTCCTCCCTTTTGGAATGGGAATGTTCCACTACATATTGGGAGTATATAATTTATCTTTTGATTTTATAGGTGATTACAGTTAAGAGATTGCCCTGGGTCTCAGAAGAGACTTTGGACTGTAGACTTTTGAATAGTATTGAGACTGGTAAAGATTTAGGGGACTTTCAAGGTTGGACTAAAAGCCTTTTGCATTTTATATGTTCATGAGCCTTTGGGAGCCAGGGAGTGGAATGTGGTGGTTTGAATAAGAAGGTCCCCCATAGGCTTCAAGTATTCAGACATTTTGTCCCCTGTTGGTGGTGCTGTTTTGGGAGATCTTAGAATATGTGGCCATACTAGAGGAAGTACATCACTGGGGGCAGGCTTAGAGAGTTCAACAAGCCTTGCCAGTCTCCAGTTGCTGTCTCTATACTTCCTGTGCTCACCAGAAGAGGTGAACCTCAGCTTTCTTCCCCAGCCCCTGCCACCATGCCTCCCCACCACAATGGCCTCTAAGTCCCTGTCATTATAAGTAAAAAAAAAACTCTTCCTTTTATAAGTAAAAAAAAAAATCCATCCATAAAATTACACTAAAAGGAGTGAAAGTCAGATAGGTCCTGATACAGGAACTCTCCTCTCAGATAAGCTTTCCAAGTTAAAAGTCAACAGAACCTTCAGAAGTAAACTATGCCACAGATCAACAGGATTTAATAAATATCTATAGAATATTCCATACAATAAATAGAAAATACACTTCCTTCTCAGAAGTCCACAGAACTTTCTCTGCAATTATCACATTACAGGCTACAAACCAAGCTTTAAAAGTTGCAATAAACATAGATGTGCATGTATCTTTGCAGTAGGATGAGAATTGTGGGTATATACCCTAGAATGTTATGGCTGGGTCAAGTGGTAGGTTCATTTTGAGTCTTTTAAGGGTTCTCCGTACTGCTTTCAGAAACAAAAAACAAAAATAAATAAGCTGGGCGTGGTGGCACACCCCTTTAATCCTAGCACTTGGGAGGCAGAGGCAGGTGGATCTTTGTGAGTTCAAGGCCAGCCTGGTCTACAGAGCAAATTCCAGGACAGCTGGGGCTACAGGGAAACCCTGTCTCAAAAAGACCAAAAAAAAAAAAAAAGTTGCAATAAACATAGATGTGGATGTATCTTTGCAGTAGGATGAGTCTTGTGGGTATATACCTAGAATGTTATGGCTGGGTCAGGTGGTAAGTTCATTTTGAGTCTTTTAAGGGTTCTCCATACTGCTTTCCACAGTGGTTGTAATAGTTTACATTCCCACTAGCAGTGGATGAGTGCTCCCCTTTCCCCACAACCTCTGCAGGATTTGGTGTCTTTTGTTCTCTTGATCTTAACCAGTCTTATTGGAGTGAGATGATATATTAGAGTGGTTTTGATTTTCATTTTCTTAATTATTAAGAATGTTGAACACATTTTAAGATGTTTCTCAGCCATCTTTACTTCCTCATTGGTGAAGTCTCTGTTCAGCTCTTTACTCCATCTTTTGAGTAGGTCATTTGCTTTCTTCTTTGTTTTTTGAGTAGTTAATATATTCTGGATGTTAATGCTCTGTCAGACATATCACTGGTGAAGATTTCTTCCCAATATGTAGGGTTTTCTCTTCACTTTCTTGATTGATTTTTTTTTTTTTTTTGCTGTACAGAAGCTTTTGAGTTTGATGAGATCCCATTTGTCAACTGCTGACCCTATTTCCTTCGCAGCTGCTGTCTGATTTAGAAAGTGAAGTAACACAGTCCCCCCAAAAAGAAATGGGGAATGGTTTCCCTCATTTGTGGATGCTACTACTAAGTCCCCCAATTGAAAGAAAAGCTGAGCGATGTTATTATTATATTTCTTTCTATCTGAAAGTAACTATGATGTTATAATGTGAATTTTTTTGTCTTTTCAAGACAGGATCTCCATGTAGTCCGAGATATCCTGGAATTCACTGTGTAGAAGAGGCTGGCCTTGAACTCACAGAGATCTGGCTACCTCTGCCTCCCAAATGTAATGTGAATATCTTTTTTAATAAGTAAATTTTTATTTTTATTATTGATAAATAATAATCAATAAATAATAATTAATAAATAAATAATAAAATAATAAATAAAAATCGATAATGTTTTGCGTATTTCAGACATCATTTTTCAATTCAGTTCAGGCATATTCCCCTTTCCCTTCCCCCACCCCACCACAGATCATGCATTCTGCCATAAATGTCCTGCATCTTCCTCTCAGTCTTTTTTTTCAGTTCTTTTGTTGTTGTTCTCTCCAACTTGTATTGCTACATTATATATACATATATATACAGTTACATATATATGCATATATATATATATATATATATATATATATATATATATACACGTATCACTTGAGTTGGAGCTCAGACTCCAGACACCTGCCCAGAGTCAGTGAGGTTCCGGTGAGTCAAGGTGAATGTGCCTTGACCCTTAGGGGCCTACTGGCGTGCAGGCCAAAGTAGCAACCCAACTCAATGCGCCCCCCCCCATCCTGGTGGAGCTCTGGTGCAAAGGACCTAACAGGTGGAACATTGGTGATTATAGTCTGTGCAGTCAATGTTGAGATGCGAGAATTCAAAGAAACATAAACAGACAAATCCACATGCCAAAGACACAAAGAATAAACAACATGGGAAAAGCTCATAATAAATCCACACAGAACTCTACCAACCCTACAGAAGATCCCTACAATGAGATCTCCAAAGAAAGAAGCCAAGAGACCAACCTTAGAAGAACAACTGTCAACAGTTGACACAGTCAAAGAAAACAGAGAACTAAGGGAAGAAAATGAAAAACTCAGGAAGGACCTAGAGGAAGATAATGAAAAATGGTGGAAAGAACTAAGAGGAGAGATTGAGAAACTCAAGAAGGACCCAGAGGAAGAAAATGACAAACTCCAGAATTAAGTCAAAACACTGAAAAGATCCCAGGCCAAGATGAAAAAAGAAAATGACCAACAAACCAAGAAACTACAAGATGAAAATGACAGGCTCCAGAGGGAAGTGGAAAATCTAAAGAAATCACAGGATGAAATGAAAAAGGATATTGAACATTCATCCAACCACCATGAAAGGATGGGAAAAAGCCTCAGAAACAGAGTGGAAGAAGCAGAAAAAGAATATCAGACCTGCAGGATAATACAAGCAACTAGAAAGCTCAAGTAAAGATTATGAAAAATTTTTAAAAACACAAGAGTGGAAAAATCAGGAAATGTGGGACACTATGAAAAGACCAAACCTCTGCATCATAGGGATAGAGAAGGGAGAAGGTCCCAAGACAACACTATTGACCAGATCTTCAACAGGATAATAGAAGAAAATTCCCCAAACTGAAAAGAGACAATCCCATAAAAATACAAGAAGCACCTAGAACACCATATAGACAGGACAAGAAAAGAAACCCCCCACACCATATAATTGTTAAAACACTAGACACTCAAAACGAAGACAAAATACTGAAAGCCACAAGAGAAGAACAAGTTACATATAAGGGGAAAACCATCAGAATCACAGCTGATTTCTCAGTCTAAACAATGAAAGCTACAAGAACATAGACCAAAGTAGTCCCTGTGCTAAATGACTTTAGATGCCAACCCAGACTACTACATCCAGCAAAAATGTCAATTATACTTGAAGGAGAAAGAAAAATCTTTCACGACATAAACAAGATGAATGAATACATGTCTAAGAAACCAACACTTCAGAAAACCCTTGAAGCAATCCAAAGAATAGAGGAAGGAAGGAACTATCCTTAAGCAATTAAAGAGAGAAAGCAACAAAATCATAACAGAGTAAATATAAACCTAGACCAAGAATGCAAACAAAAAATAAGGTGAAAGGAAGCAACACACATATCTCAATAATAACCTTAAATACTAATGGTCTAAACTCCCCAATCAAAAGGCATAGACTGGGAGAATGGATTAGGAAACAGAATCCTTCTATATGCTGTCTACAAGAAACTAATCTCATCCTCAAGGACAGACACCACCTTACAGTGAAAGGATGGAAAAAAATTTTCCAAGAAAATGATACCAAGAAACAAGCTGGAGTGGTTACTCTAATATCAGAAAAAATAGATCTCAAAGTAAAATTAGTCAGAAGAGACAAAAAAGGCCATTACATCCTTGTCAAAGAAACAATGAACCATGAAGAATTCACAATCATAAATGTCTATGCACCAAACTCTGGTGCACCTAACTTTATAAACACTATTCTGCAGGACGTCAAGATGCAGATTAATCCTAAAAAACTAATAGTGGGAGACTTCAACACCCCACTGAGGACCTTGGATAGATCAACAGGACAAAAAATAAACAAAGAGACATCAGAACTGAACAATATGACACATCAAATGGATCTCACAGACATCTACAGAATATTCCACCCAAATACAAGAGAATATACTTTCTACTCAGCACCTCAAGGAACATTCTCCAAAATCTACCACATACTGGGGCACAAAAGGATCCTCAACAAATACAAAAGGATTGAAATTATTCCATGCATTCAATCAGATCACGGTGCAATAAAGCTCAATATGAACACCAGAATAAGCCCAACTAGCTAAAAGAACACATGGAGACTAAATACAATCCTGAATAATGAATGGGTCAGGGAAGAAATAAAGAGTGAAATAAAAGTATTCATGGAACTGAACGAAAAAGACAATACAACACAACAAAACCTGTGGGATACTTTAAAAGCAGTCTTGAGAGGGAAATTTATAGCCTTAAGTGCCCACCCACATTAAAACAAAAACAGAAAGGGAACAAATAAACGATCTAACACTGCAGCTAAAAACACTTGAGAGACAACAATAAATAAACCCTAAACCCGACAGACAGGAAGAAATAACAAAAATCAGAGCAGAAATCAATGAAATACAAACAAAGAAAACAATACATAAAATCAATGAATCCAAACCTGGTTCTTTGAAAAAATAAACAAAATAGACAGACCTCTATCCCAATTAATAAAAAAAAAAAACAGAGAGAGCAACTCCAAATCAATAGTATTCATGGCAAAAGGGGAAACATCACAACAAAGAAAAGATCCAGACAATCATATGGGAATACTTCAAAAATCTCTACTCCACTAAATTTGAAAACGTAAGAGAAATGGATGAATATCTGAAATCCTGGGAACCAACAAAGCTTAACCAAGAAGAGATTGACAGTTTAAACAGACCCATAATATTTAAGGAAATTGAAGATGTAATTAAAAACCTCCCAACTAAAAAAAGCCCCAGTCCAGATGGTTTCACAGCAGAATTCTATAAAATATTTAAAGAGGTCCTATAACCATTGCTACTCAAACTGTTTAGAAGGATACAGAGGGAATTTTCCCAAACTCCTTCTATGAAGCCAGCATCACTCTAATACCAAAACCAGGCAAAGATGCAAGCAAAAAAGAAAGCTTTGAACCCATCTCACTAACTAATGAACATAGATGCAAAAATTCTCAAAAAAAAAAAATACTTACAAATTGCATACAGACCCACATCAAAAAGATCATCCATCAAGATCAAGTTGGATACATACCAGAGATGCAGGGATGGTTCAACATACGTAAATCAATAAATATCATAAAACACATAAATGGACTGAAAGACAAAAACCACACGATCATTTCAATTGATGCAAAAAAAGCCTTTGATAAGATCCAGAATCCCTTCATGTTTAAAGTCCTAGAGGGAATAGGACTGAAAGGAACATTCCTCAACATGATCAAAACCATATATACAAACCCACTGCCAACATCATCCTAAATGGAGAAAAATTGGAACCATTTCCCTTAAAGGCAGGAATGAGGCAAGGCTGCGCCCTATCACCACTCCTCTTCAACATAGTGCTCAAAACACTTGCTAGGGCAATAAGACAAGAGAAGGAAATTAAAGGAGTACTAATCAGAAAAGAAGGAGTTAAGCTATCCCTTTTTGTAGATGATATGATAGTTTACCTAAGGGATGCTAAAAAACTCCACCAGAAAACTTCTAGAAATGATTAAGAGTTTTAATAAAGTGTCAGGCTACAAAATTAACCTAGAAAAATCAGTAGCCTTTCTTTTAACCAACAATAAACAAGTGGAGAAGGAATATAAGACCTTCCCACTCATAATAGCCTCAAAAATAATAAGATATCTGGGAACAAACCTAACCAAAGATACCAAAGACTTCTACAGGAAAAATTGTAAACCCCCTGAAGAAGGAGATTGAAAATGACATCAAAAGATGGAAAGACCTCCCATGCTCATGGATTGAGAAAATTAATATAGTAAAGATGTCCATTTTACTCAAATTGATATACAGATTCAATGCAATCCCAATCAAAATCCCTATGAGCTTCTTCACAGACTTGGGAAAAAATCCTTAAGTTCATATGGAAAAACAAAAGACCCTGAATAGCTAAAGCAGCCCTGAGTGGAAAATGCAATACAGGGGGGATTGCTCTACCAAACTTCAAACTATATTACAGGGCCATAGTAATAAAGACAGCCTGATACTGGCACAAAAACAGACCTGTTGACCAATGGAACAAAATTGAAGAACCAAATTTGAGCGCATACAATTTCAGCCACCTCATATTTGACAAAGAGGCAAAAAACACTCAGTGGAGGAAGGATAGTATCTTCAGCAAATGGTGCTGGCAAAATTGGATCATCATCTGTGGAAGAACAAAATTAAACCCCTACCTCTCACCCTGAACAAAAATCAACTCCAAGTGGATCAAAGATCTCAACGTGAAGCCAGAAAAACTGAAGATGATAGAAGAAAAAGTTGGCAACAACCTACAAGACATAGGTGTAAGAAAAGACTTCCTAAATCAGAGAGCAGCTGCACAAGAAGTAAGGTCAAATGTCGACAAATGGGACCTCATAAAACTCAAAAGCTTCTGTACAGCAAAAGAAACAATCAAGGAAGTGAATAGAAAATACCCAGAGTGGGAGGAAATCTTTATCAGTTATACATCTGACAGAGCATTAACATCAAGAATATATAAACTACTCAAAAAACAAAGAAGCAAGAATACAAATGACCTACTCAAAAGATGGAGTAAAGACCTACTCAAAAGATGAAGAGCTGAACAGAGTCTTCACCAGTGAGGAATTAAAGATGGCTGAGAAACATCTTAAAAAGTGTTCAACATCATTAATAATTAAGTAAATGAAAATTAAAACCACACTCAGATATCATCTCAGTCCAATACAACTAGCTAAGATCAAGAAAACAAAAGGCAACAGATGCTGAAGAGTTTGTGGGGAAAAGGAGAAACTCATCCACTGCTGGTGGGAATGTAAACTCATACAACTGCTGTGGAAAGCAGTGTGGAGAACCCTTAAAAGACTCAAAATGAGCCTACCACCTGACATAGTCATATCACTTCTGGGAATATATCCATCAGACTCTTCCTACCACAGAGATATGTGTACAGCCATGTTTATTGCAGCTCTCTTCACAATAGCAAAAAGCTGGAACCAACCCAAGTGCCCCTCAACTGACCAGTGGATAGAGAAAATGTAGCGCATCTACACAATGGAGTTCTATGCAGCAGTAAAGAAAGATGACATCATGAAATTTGCAGGTAAATTGATGGAACTAGATTGTATGCTAAGTGAAGTAACACAATCCCAGAAAAACAAAAGACGAATGGTATCCCTCATCTGCGGATGCTAGTACCAAGTACCTAGCTGTAAGACAAACTGAGAAAAATTAATGTTATATTCCTCATGATTTAAAAACTACTGTACTCTTGCATTGTGAATCCCTAAACAGGTACTACAGCTGTCTTACTGTTTATTTTCAGACCTCAGGTTTTTGGTATATGATGGAGGATATGCATGCATCTTTTAGAGTAACATGGGATTAAAATGGAAAGATGCGAATCAAGAAATATGATATGGAAATAACATACAGTTTGTTTCCGAAGGATACAGTTTTAATATAGGTGCAATGTAATAGGCTGGTGCAACTTAGCCTTTCTGGGTGCTTAAGGACCATACTTAACGCTTATACCAATTTGGCCGAGGGACCCAAGGGATAAGTTTGTTTCTTGCCCTCAGAGGTCAACCAAGTCTTAGGGGATTATGCATGAGGCACCTCTTGAAATGTCCTGCAAATGTGGGTCACCAGTCTTCCTGTTCAGGGAGGTCTTGGAGAGTCACTAATGGGACTTCAGCCAGAGTCCAGTCTATAAAGAGGAAATCTGCTCATGCTTCAGAAAAGGAAGCCTGGTCTAGCAAGACCTGATTTTGTCCTCCAATGGATGGAACTGGTAAATGAAAAGCTGAAAGGAGCAAGGCGCTTCCACCACCCCCCCAAAAAAAAACCCGAGAGACCCCTAATGTGAATATCTTTTTTCTTTTTTTTTGTGTGTGTTACCTTTTTTTTTTTTTTTGGTATTTTTGAGACAGGGTCTCCCTTTTAGTACCAGGTGTCCTGGAGCTCGCTCTGTAGACCAGGCTGGCCTGGAACCCACAGAGATCCACCTACCTCTGCCTCCCAAGTGTGAATATCTTAATGAGTCCTAGAATTAACTTACCACTTACTTTCAGGCATGGTAATTAATGTACATGGGCGGAAGGTATATATTCATGTTTTAGAATAATATAAAATTAAATGAAAAAATGTGAACCCCTAAACATAAAAAAGTGACTTCTGGATGTTGAACCTTTGTCAGATGGGTCACTGGTGAAGAGTTCCACTCTAAACTTGTTTTGGAATTAACCTAGAGTTTATTTTCAGAGTTTGTAATTTTGGTATGTGTATGCAGTGTGTGTGTGTGTGTGTGTGTGTGTGTGTGCATATTTTGGAGTAATACAAAATTAAAGGGAACAATGACAAAAAAGATTTGTTCATTCCCAATTAAAATCCCCAAGTGTTTCTTCACAGGCTTGGAAAAAAAAGTCGTTAATTTCATTTGGAAAAACAAAAGACCCCGCATAGCCAAAACAACCCTGAGTGAAAAGAGCAATACAGGGGGATCTCTATACCAGACTTCAAACTATACTACAGGGCTATAGTCATAAAAACAGCTTGGTACTGACACAAAAACAGACCTGTTGACCAATGGAACAAAACTGAAGATCCAAACTTGAGCACATACAATTTCAGCCATCTTATATTTGACAAGGGGGCCAAGAAGACACAATGGAGAAAAGACAGCATCTTCAGCAAGTGGTGTTGGCAGAACTGGATCACCACTTGTAGAAGAATGAAATTAAGCCCCTACCTCTCACCCTGTACAAAAGTCAACTCCAGATGGATTAAAGACCTCAACGTGAAATCCCAAACTCTGAAGACAATAGAAGAAAAAGTTGGTAGCAGACTGCAAGACATAGGCATAGGAAAAGACTTCCTAAATCAGACAGCAGCTGCGCAAGAATTAAAGTCAACAATTGACAAATGGGACCACATTAAAATCAAAAGCTTCTGTGCATCAAAAGAAACAATCAAGGAAGTGAAGAGAAATCCCACAGAGCGGGAGGAAACCTTCACTGCAGATACATCTGACAAAGCATTGATTTCCAGAATATATAAACTACTCAAAAAACAAAGAAGAAAACAAATGACCCACTCAATAGATGGAGCAAAGAGCTGAACAGAGACTTCACCAGTGAGGAATTAGAGATGGCTGAGAAACATCTTAAGAAGTGTTCAACTTTGGGGACTGGAGAGATGGCCTAGTGGTTAAGGGCACCGACTGCTCTTGCAGAGGATCTGGGTTCAATCGACTTTGCTAATAATTAAGGAAATGCAAATTAAAACCACTTTAAAATATTATCTTACTCCAATAAGAGTGGCTAGGATCAAGAAAACAAATGATACCAAGTGACGGAGAGGTTGTGGGGAAAGGGGAACACTCATCCACTGCTGGTGGGAATGTAAACTGATACAGCCACTATGGAAAGCAGTGTGGAGAACCCTTGGAAGACTTGGAATGAACTTGCCACCTGACCCAGCCATACCACTCCTGGGCATGTACCCACAACACTCATCTTACTGCAGAGATACATGCACAGCCATGTTTATTGCAGCTCTCTTCACAATAGCAGGGAGCTGGAACCAACCCAAGTGCCCCTCAACTGACGAGTGGATAGAGAAAATGTGGTACATCTGCACAATGGAGTTCTATGCAGCAGTAAAGAAAGACGACATCATGAGCTTTGCAGGTAAATGGCTGGAGCTAGAGGACATCATGCTGAGTGAAATAACACAGTCCCAGAAAAACAAACTAAGAATGGTATGCCTCATCTGTGGATGTTAGCACCAATTACCTACTGGTATGGCAAACTGAGTAATGTCCATGTGATCTGAAAACAACTGTGCTCTTATATTGTGAATCCCTTAAAATATAATAAATAAATAAATAAATAAATAAAAAGATTTGTTCATATAACTGAACAAAAGTGTAAACTTCTGTATCGAAAAAGTTAAAAAGTAGTGAGAAAAAGATACAAGATGGGACTTAACATGTATGGCAGAATGCATGAATTCTGGTGAGGGGGGTATGGATGGGGAACAGGTCTAAATTCGATTAAGAAATGCTGTATGAAATGTACAAAAAGCTCAATAAAAATTACAGAGAAAAAAAGAATCAGATATGTCAATGCTCTAACAAACCTTTTAATCCAAATAAATTATTGTAGTCAAACATAAAAAAATACAAAAGTATCAAAACAAATCCTGTTATCATCTTATAACAGCAAAATAAAACTAAAAATCAAGAGAAACTACAGAAACACTTGAGACTGAACAAAACATGTTGGAATGATAATCAGACCATTAATAACTAAGGATGCACAAGAATGCCTTGGGAAAACAAGAACAAACAAAACACAAAGAGCAGTAAACAGGACTGAAATTAATAAAATGGAAATTAAAAATACAAAGAATCAATACAAATGAAGAGTTGGTTCTTTGAAAAGATTAACAAATTTTGAGCCAAATTAACTAAAAGATAAAATGATGCAAACTAATAAATTTAGAGATGAAAGGGAAACATCACAACAGACATGGAAAATTCAGAGACCCATAAGGGTATACTTTAAAAATCTGCATTCCAGGCTGGGTGTGGTGGTGCACGCCTTTAATCCTAGCACTTGGGAGGCAGAGGCAGGTGGATCTTTGTGAGTTCAAGGCCAGCCTGGTCTACAGAGTAAGTTCCAGGACAGCTGGGACTACAGGGAGACCCTGTCTCGAAAAGAAACCAAAAAAAAAAAAAAAAAAAAAAAAAAAAAAAAAAAAAAAAAAAAAAAAAAAAAAATCTACATTCCACAAAACTGGAAAATCTAAGAAGAAAAGATGAATTTCTAGATCAATATATATGCCCACCAAAGTTAAACCAAGATGAAGTAAAGAATTTAAACAAATCCATAACAAGCAATGAGATAGAACCATTATTTTTTTAATCCCCAAAATGAAAATAGGCCAGATCCAGATAGATTCAGGACACAATTCTACCAAGTCTTTAACGAACACAAATATACCTCAAATTATTCTGTAAGGCAGAAAAGGGAAAAATATTTCCAATTGCTTTCACAAAGCCAGTATTGCCCTGATACAAAAACCAGACAAAATCCAACAACAACAACAACAACAAAGAATTGTAGGCCAATCTCTCTGATGAACGCAGACACAAAAATCTCAATAAAATGCTTGCAAACCAAATTTCAGAGTCCATCAAAAGGTTTATCTACCATGATCAAGTCAGCTTCATCCAGATGCGCAAGGACAGCTGAGCATATGTAGTTGCCTAATTCTTAACACAAGTGACAAAACTTTGATTAGGATAAAGCCTAGTCAAAAAATGGTAGGGGGTGGGGGTGGCTGGAGAGATGGCCTAGCAGTTAAGAGCGCCGACCGCTCTTGCAGAGGACCCGGGTTCGATCCCCAGCACCCACATGGCGGCCAAGAACCATCTGAAACTCCAACTCCAGGAGAACTCCAGTTCCAGGGGAATCCGACACCCTCTTCTGACCTCCACGGCATTGCATGACACGGGTGCACAGACCTATATGCAGACAGTACATTCATACACATAAAAAATAAATAAACAAAATTTTTAAAAAGTTAAAAAAAATGGTACTGGGAAAGCTTGAACTTATTTCTAGAAGAAGAAAATTACATTCATATCACTTTCCATGCATAAAAATGTATTCAGAATTGATCAGAGACTTTCATGTAAGATCTGAAATTCTGGAATTGTGTTGGGAAACGCTTCAAGATAGAAGCACAGGCAAGAAGGCCAGGCATGGTGGCGCATGCCTTTAATTCCAGTACTAGGGAGGCAGAGGCAGATGGATCTCTGTGAGTTCAAGGCCAGCCTGATCTACATAGCGAGCTCCAGGCCAGTTGCAACTGAAGGAAGACCCTATCTCAAAAAGACAAAAAAAAAGAAGCACAGGCAAGAATTCCCTGCAAATGACTTTAGTAGCATAGGAAATAATCACAAGAACTAATTCATGGGATTTCATAAAATTAAAAAGCATTTGCATAGAAAAAAAAAGATCACCAGAGTGAAGAGAGAGCCTATAGAACAGAAGGAAAAATCTTTCTAAACCCTACATCAGACAAGGAGTTAATCTGTAAAATATATGAAGAACTGCAAAAATTAACAAAGAAGTCTTCAAATCAACACATAGGCTAATGAACTTAACAGACAGTTATCAAAAGTAACATGAATAGCCAATAAACACTTGAAAAGCAATCAAGATCCTTAGGCAGCAAAGAAATAATTCTCACCTTGGTAAGAATAGCTAGCACCCAGAAAATAAATGGCAACAAAATCAACATGGGTATGAGGAAAGAGGAGCCCTAATTGACTGCTGGTGGGAATTTAAACTTGTACAGCCACTATGAAATCCAATATGGAGGTTCTTCAAAAAACTAAAAATTTAAGTATTGTATGATCCAGATCTAACATTCCTGGGTATAAACCCAAAGAACTCTTAATATTGAGCACAGAGATACCTGCACATCTATATTTATTGCTGCACTTTTCACAATAGCTAAGAAACAAGCTACCCAAATGTCCACCATCAGATAAACAGATAAAGAAAATATGGTACATATACAAAATAGATATTCAGCTGTAAAGCAATATAAAATCATGATATTTGCAGAAAAATGGATGGAACTGGATTCATGTGCAGCAAAATACTCCAGATTCAGGACAAATGCTGCTTGCTTTCTCTCATATGCAAATCCTAGATTTGTGTGTGTGTGTGTGTGTGTATGTGTGTGTGTGTGTGTGTGTGTGTGTGTGTGTGTGTAGATCATGAAAATAGAATGGGGCTTTGAGAAGAGAAGAAGAAATCTTTAAAACAAGGAGAAACTAGAAATGAGAAGGCAATGGAATACATGTGACATGAAAGCAGAAATAGAAGCTGTTGTGACGTAGGCCCAGCCACAGAGATATCAGGGATGGGAAGGACTAAGGGGAAGGGAGTCCATAAAAGTACATAGTGTCATAATGAAGCCAGTTATATTCTATGATAAATGTAGTAATTAACAAAAGATAATGCAATAAGGAATTGTGTTATGTTTTGGCATGAATAATGCATTTTAGGAAAAACGGTTTCCAAAGTATAAAAAAAATACAGCCAGAATAGCAAGAACAGTAAAGAAGAAAAAGGAAAGGAAAATGTTGCACTTGATTAATAATGCCAGGAACCTGAAAATATTGTTCATCAGCAATTCTGATCAAGAAGCCCACAGGCCTTTTGTGACTATGTGAAAGATTTTGTTGTTGCTATACTTGTGTTGTTTATTTAAGTAACTACTCAACGTTTTCTCCCCGAAGCAAAAACCTAATTACCTTATGTTCAACATGGAATGGAAAATACAGCTAGCTATTGGGAAAAAGCTGCCATTCACGGTCAGGTCAGAAGTCAAAAATTTATTTGGCTTGTGCCCTTTGCAGTAAAGACCATAAAACAATTCCCCCCGGCCTGAAATGAGTAGCGCTTCAGAATGCCAACAGAACGCCACAGGGAAGCCTGCGCTTTTTTTGGTAACCAGTGCATTTAAGGGCCCTGAAGCCTGTTCTTTGAATTCCAAAAAACTAAAGACAAAACAAAGATTTCAGACTACTTCCCCAGAAGGAAAGTGCCAAGGAGAAACTAAAATGCAAAGTAGCCTTTGTCTACACATTGCCCCCTTTCACTAATAAACCGCGGAGTACATGTTAGTTCCTAGCCGAGTCATAGTCAGCCACACTGACTCTCGCTTAATGCCTGTGCTAGAAACCTGCATCGCTTAGTGTTTCTTTAAGCCAAGAAAATTCCAAGAAGAGACAAATGAAAGTTGTTTCTGCTTCATGTATCATCCAAAGACATTTTTTATCATTTTCTTTCACTTGAATCCCTTCTGATAATAATTCCATGTGATCATAAACCTATTCAATATTAAAGCCTTCCTGAATAAGAAATCATTTATTTGAAGGATTTTGAAAAAATTAAAACTAGCCATGCAACTAGGGACGAGCATAGCACTTAGAGATAGCATGCTTGCCTAGCATGTGTGAACCACTGGACTCAGTCCCTGGCACCACCTCCCCAACAGAGGCGGGTGCACACACACATGCTCTAGGTATTAAAAGCTTAGATAATTTGGGGGATGCTAATGTTAAAAGATGATCAAAATTTTATCTTGATGAAGTTACTAAAAACCAAAAGAAATGGGAAATGCTTTCAAAGCAAAATCCAAATTTGGTATTCAAAGGCCTGAAGTTATTCCCAATTAATTTATCTTCTCTATTAGTGGTCAACGGACCCTAAGTCCTAACCACACCAAATCCCCTGCTGCTCCCTAATGACCATGTCAAACCTTCCCTAATTCCCTGTTCAGAGCTATCACATGATTCCTTGAATACTGCTCTCATTATCCTTCCCACACCTGCTACTAGTCAAAACCACATTCATCCCCAGAGCACATCACATGCATGCTGGGTTACTACAGGCCTTTCTAAAACAGCAGACAAATTGGAACTTTCTCTTAAACTTTTTATCTTCCAGCAAAAGGAGAGAGAGAGAGAGAGAGAGAGAGAGAGAGAGAGAGACCACAGTGTGTGAGTATAGTATATAGTATAGTACAGTACAGTACAGTACAGTACAGTATGTCTGCCCACTCAAACAACCAACAAATGTTGATTACCTGGCTATCTGGGACTGGGTCTTCAACCCAGAGTACCAGCCCTAGTACTAGACTAAAACACCCACACAATGAGAACTTCTTTAGTAGAGAAGAAGGTTTGGGGAGAATGACATATTATAAATTGCATTAGGGGTGGGAGGGGTGGGAGAGGGACAAGGGTGTATATTCGATTGGTGCATGTTTAATTGACGTGAGTTCAACAAGTATCCAGTTTTGCCCAGACTCTGTCTACAGGATACATGGTGTTTTATGACTTAGTAAAAGTAAATATGTGCATATTGGACAACATTGGTTTGAAAGCTGATAAAAACGGTAATGCATCTGAGTTAACTGGTGATATAAATTGCTGTTGTCCACATTAGCTTTAACTAAAATCTGTATAACAATTACTCTGGGATTGGTATAAACAAATGTTCTCTATAATTTTGCTGTCATATAGTATCACCTGGTAGCAATCTCTTTCACCTATAGGATGATTTAACTCAAAAATAAACTTTGTTTCCCAAGTTAATCACATACAGTAACCCAAAACAGCATGGGTGAACTTGATGAAATCTGTGCCTTGATTCCACCCTATAGG
>VZQC01007972.1:4331265-4378683 GCA_009823505.1 Rhizomys pruinosus
CGGAGGTCAGAAGTGGGCGTCGGATTCCCCTGGAGCTGGAGTTCTCCTGGAGTTGGAGTTTCAGACGGTTCTCAGCCGCCATGTGGGTGCTGGGGATCGAACCCGGGTCCTCTGCAAGAGCGGTCGGCGCTCTTAACCGCTAGGCCATCTCTCCAGCCCATGTTTTAATGTATTTTTAAGGAAAAGATGTATTCTTTCTCATAAATCTTTGAACTTAAGAAAATAGAATCTCTATTTTCATCTAAAATTTTTAAAAGATATATATATATGAAAATACTATCCTAATGTCATCTTTCATTCAAAAAGAAATGCAGTTTCTACATTTTGTGACATAAAAACCATATGTGTCTCTTCCTGACTCTCAAGTCAGATCTTATAGAATGTTATTTTTCTCTCTTTTTTTGATCCAAAAAAACTTCCGACAGTCAGGGGTGGTGGTACATCCCTGTAATCTCAGCATCCCCTGCCCCTGCCCCAGTCCCTGCCCCCACCTCTGCCTCCCGAGAGCTAAGACTAAACATGTACATCACCATATCTGACCTATAAGACAATATCTTTTTTTAGCTTTCTTTTTATTTTAAGTTGAACTTTATAATACACATAGCATCAAAATAACATAAATGAAACTTGTGATACCAAAATAAGCATCAAAATACAGTGATACTTTAACATCCCTGCATCTCTGGTATGAATCCAACTTGATCATGATGGATGATCTTTTTATTTTTGCAGTTCTTAGCCTCAGCCTTTAATGGCCACGCTATCCCCCCAGCCCAGATGATCTTTTTGATGTGGGTCTGTATGCAATTTGCAAATATTTTATTGAGAATTTTTGCATCTATGTTCATTAACGAGATGGGTCTATAGCTTTCTTTTTTTGCTTTTATCTTTGCCTGGTTTGGGTTTTGGAGTGATGCTGGCTTCATAGAAGGAGTTTAGGAGATTTCCCTCTGTTTGTATCCTTATGAACAGTTTGAGTAGCAGTAGTTGTAGGACCTGTTTAAATGTGTTACAGAATTCTGCAGTGAAACCCTCTGGACTGGGGCTTTTTTAGTTGGGAGGTTTTTAATTACATCTTCAATTTCCTCAAATATTATGGGTCTGTTTAAGCTGTCAATCTCTTCTTGGTTTAGCTTTGGTGATTCCCAAGATTTCAAATATTCATCCATTTAGGTTAGGTTTTCAAATTCAGTAGAGTATAGGTTTTTGAAGTATTCCCATATGATCGTCTGGATCTTTTTATTGTCTGTTGTGATGTTTCCCCTTTCATCACAAATTCCATTGATTTAGAGTTTCTCTTTCTTTCTTTTGGTTAACTGAGCTAGAGGTCTATCTATCTTGTTTATTCTTTAAAAAAACCAACTTTTGGATTCATTGATTCTATGTACTGTTTTCTTTGTTTCTATTTCATTGATTTCTGCTCTGATTCTTGTCGTTTCTTCCTGTCTGTTGCATTTAGGGTTCATTTGTTGTTCTCTTTTGAGTGTTTTTAGCTGCAGAGTTAACTTATATATTTGTGCTCTTTCTGTTTTTTTAATGTAGGCACCCAGGTCTATAAACTTCCCTCTTAGGACTGCTTTTAAGGTGTCCCATAGGTTTTGTTTTGCTGTACTGTCATTGTCGTTTAGTTCCGGGAATGCTTTTATTTCTTTCTTTATTTCTTCCTTGACCTGTTCATTATTCTCCATGTGTTTGTGTAGGTAGTAGGGCTTATCTTGGTGTTGATATTCAGCTTTATTTCACTGTGGTCTGATAGAATGCGTGAAATTATTTCAATTCTTTTGTATTTGCTGAGGTTTTTTTCTGTGTCCCAGTATGTGGTCAGTTTTGGAGAATGTTCCATGAGCTGCTGAGTAGAAAGTATATTCTCTGGTGCTAGGGTGGAATATTCGGTAGATGCCTATGAGGTCCATTTGCTGTATCACATCATTCAGTTCAGATGTCTCTCTGTTTATTCTTTGTCTGGTTGATCTGTCCAAGGGGCTCAGTGGGGTATTGAAGTCCCCTACTATGAGTGTGCTGGGGTTAATCTGTGCCTTGAGGTCCTGTAGAGTTGTGTAAACTTGTGCATTGAAAAGGTTGTAAAAGACTGAGAAAAAGATGCAAGACAGGACTTAACATGTATGACAGAATCCATGAGCTCTGGTGGGGGAGGTGGGCATGGTTGGGGGAATGAGTCTAAATTTGATTAAGAAATGTTGTATGAAATGTGCTCAATTAAAAAAAGAACAGGAAGTGGAGCTAGAGAGATGGCTCAGCCATTAAAGGCACTGGCTACTTTCGAAGAGGACCTGGATTCCTTTTCCAGCACCCACGTGGCAGCTATCAATCATCCTCTCAACTCCAGTTCTAGGGAATCCAAGGCCCTCTTTTGACCTCCACGGGCACTGAATGGCACAGGTGCATATATATACATGAAGGCAGTACACTCATACACAAAAATAATAAAATATTTTTAGAAAGCAAAGGCATCCCCCATCAATAACAGTCAGAAACCTCTGTCTGAGTGGTGAGGAGAAATAAACAAGAAAGAAGAAAGAAACTCTACTTTTCAAAAAGTCCAAGCTGGTAAGTAATAAGGGCTTACCCCTGATGCCTGCTGGGGTTAACACATGAGAGTCATACCACAGAATAGCCCTGTTGTGAATAAACTGCCTTTTCTGTTTGGAAATAATGTCAGCAAACACCTAAAACTGTATCCATTCATTTCCTGTTTGTGTTTCTGCGTGATACAGACACCAAGCAAGGACTCACAGCTAAGAGTCTACTCTGACATACAGCACATATGGCGCAGACTTTTGTTGTTGTTGTTGTTGTGCAGATGTCATGCACTGAGTATTGATCAAATTCTATTATAGTCATTGATGTTCCAAAGTGTTAGTTTATCATTTCATATACTCCATTCAACAATTCTAGGGGACACGATAGGATTCTCCTTCCTCCTAAAGACAAGGCTGGGAAATGTGAGTGGTCTGTATGAGGTCTCAGAACACAGCAACTATTTAAACCTCAGTCTCGTGTTTCCAAACATGAGGAGGACTCTTCCTACTGCTCCGTAATTATGGCAAACTTTTACAAACTGGGGAAAATAAGCATGTTCCGCCTACATTCACAGTTTTTGACTACATTTAAAAACTGCTACTGGGAAGGGTGGCACAGGACTATAACCCCAGCACTCAGGAGGAAGAAGCAGGAGGATCACCAAGGAAGGCCTGAGCCACACAGTGAGTTCCAGACTGGCCAGAGTAATAGTGAGACCTTGTCTCAAAAAACAAAAAAGTTAAAACTAATAGAATGAATACTGCCTACCGGTAACTCTCCTTCTTAGAGGCTTTGACATTTCAAATACATACACATATACACATAAATGGATATTAGGGATGTTAAGAACATAATGAAAAATACAAGCAGACATATTATTTTGCTTGCTGGCTCAACAAATATGATTTTAATGTGCTAAGAGCCTCAAATTAAATTTTAATTAACTACAAACTGAATTTATTGCATAATGAATGTTTGAATGGCATAATGAATGTTTATCTTGGACAAGTTTCTTCCTCTTTTTTTTTCCTGGGGTGAGGGGAAGAGTTGTTTACTTGTTTTCCTATCCAGCTACAGGTAATTAGTTTGCTTACTCTGGATAACAGGGTCTCAGAGGGGAGAAGGCAGCAGAAAGCCAGAGGACTTCACAGAGCCCAAGGCCTAGAGGCTTCTTTCTTGTGGAATTTTGATTTTCGCCTGAAGGTAAAAAGCAGCGAGTGAAGGTGGCTGGTCAGAGTTTGACTGGTAAAGGTCATTCTAACACCCACTCAGGGCAGAGTTTGAGAGCTCCCTGGAAGAGACAAAGGCAGGCTGCATAGCAGAGGGCAAAGAGAGAAAGTGGGCCACACCACCTTCTACTGCATGCATAGAGAGGTTATCAGCTGCAGCACTGCGGAGGAGGAGGACTTGGGGAAAGGCCAACCTGGGAAGGCCAGCCAGCAGCCACAGTAGCAGGACCTGACTCTCAGCACTGGTGTAGGGAGTGTGCACTGCAGCCTGTGGAGGGCACTGCAGCCTATGGAGTACACTGCTGACTATGGAGTGCACTACAGCTTGTGGAGTACACTGCTGACTGTGGAGTGCACTGCTGACTGTGGAGTGCACTGCTGACTGTGGAGTGCACTGCAGCCTGTGGAGTACACTGCTGACTGTGGAGTGCACTGCTGACTGTGGAGTGCACTGCTGACTGTGGAGTNTTTTTTTTTTTTTGACTTTTTGAGACAGGATCTTGCTGTCCTGGAACTCACTCTGCAGACCAGGCTGGCCTTGAACTCACAAAGATCACCTGCCTCTGCCTCCCGAGTGTTAGGATTAGAAGTATACACCATCAATCTCTTCTTGTAGCTCCTTGCTTCGCTGGTTGGTTTCCTTTTTCATTTCAGCATGGGATCTTTTCAGTGCTTCCACTTCCTTCAAGAAATGAAGACCTATTTCTGGGTCTGTTAATGTTCCTAATGGCCAAGCATGGCAAAACATTTTTTTTGAATCATCTTCTAGTTAAAGGGAAAATACAACTGAGATTTTAATTAACACTTCTCATCTTTTTTTGATATTTTTGGTATTCGATACAGAGTCTCATCTTTAAAACAGTTAAGACTATTAGAATCAAAGCTGAACTCACTATCCAAACAACTTCAGTCACAAATTTGTCGTATTGTTTTTCTTGCTTTATATTTGTTGCTTATTCTAGTTTGCCTTCAATTGCTATAATAAAAACTAACCAAAACTTAGAGAAGAAAGGATTTATTTGGCTCTCAGCACAGTCCATCATCAAGGGAAGCCAATGCAGGAACTCAGGGCAGGAACCTGAAGCACAGGCCATGGAAGAATGCTGCTTACTGGCTTGCTCCCCTGGTCTGTGCTCAGCCTGCTTTCTTTTTTTTTTTTTCAATTTTATTTATTTATTTATTATGTGTATGAATGTACTGTCTGCATGTAGGTCTGTGCACCCGTGTTGTGCAATGTCGCAGAGGTCAGAAGAGGGTCTCGGATTCCCCTGGAACTGGAGTTCTCCTGAAATTGGAGTTACAGACGGTTCTCAGCCGCCATGTGGGTGCTGGGGATCGAACCCAGGTCCTCTGCAAGAGCAGTCGGTGCTCTCAACCGCTAGGCCATCCCTCCAGCCCCTCAGCCTGCTTTCTTATACAACCCAAGACCACCTGACCAGGGGTGGCACTGCCTACAGTGGGCTGGGGCATCCCACATAACTCAACAATCAATAAAATGCCCCACAGAAATGTCCCTAGGCCAGTTCAATGGAGAGAATTCCCCAACTGAGGCTCCCTCAACCCAAGTGTGTCACTTTGGCAACTAAAGCTCTCCAGCATGTTGCTTCTTACTAAATTTTCACTCCTTGGTCAATTAATTCTAGGACATTTGTAAATCTGTGTACATGTGGAGACAAACTTAAAAAGTGGCAACCTGAAACTATCCAGAAACCTGAGACACAGCTTCGGCTCCCTGCTCTTCCTGGCCTGATCTCCATCTAACCTTGATCACCATGTATAAAACACCAGGCACCAAGACTTCCATTTCCATCTTCTTAATATCTCTTGAATGTCTCCCTGTATCATCAGCTTTCTTTAATCCTATTCTCTTCTTTATTTTTATTTTTTGGTAACTGGGATAATCTTACTGGTTTGGTTTCCTGTCTATTTCTCTTTTTTTTCTATTCTTTTTTTTCATTTTTTTAACAATAAGTAATAATTTATGAGTACAAACATCCTTCACGTAAAACCAATTTGCAAGCAGTTGGGCCCAAACCCACACAGCCCAAGGGTCCCACCATCCAGCTCAGGGGGCTTGTATGTACAATCAAGTTGATCAAATAAGTGTCCAGTCTATATTGCTGTAGTTTCACCATTCACCCCGATCGCAGCCCTTGCATTCTACCATGCCCCTTCTTCCTCAGATTGTTCCCTAGGCTTAGAAAAGGGGCACAGGTGGACGTGTCTCTCTATTTCTAATAATAGACATGATTCATGATCCCTGACTAATGATCAATTCAATGATTGGTGTATGTATGTTTGTGTGATTGTATGTCTATGCGTATGTCTGTATGTTTGTCTGTGTGTGGGGGAGTGTATCTGTGTGTCTGTGTGTGTCTGTCTGTGTGTGTGTGTGTATGTGTGTGTCTGTATCTGTGTCCAAAGAGGCCAGAAGAGGGGGTCATGTTCCTTGTAGCCTAAGTTACAAGTGAGTCACCTGATATGGATCCTGGGAAACAAACTCATGTGGGTGATCTGGAAATGCAGCAACTGCTCATAACTGCTGAGTCATATCTCTCCACCCCCTCAGAGTGGGCCTTTTAAATTCCCAATCTAAGAATGATACTGTCATTAATATAATTCAGTCATCACTCCTTTTCTTCAGCCAGTACTGCCTGAACTTTCCCAAACTACAAGTTCTGTAAAGTTATCTTCAAACCTCTACCAACCTATCCATCACATTTAATAAGATGGAATGAATTAAGCTCTAATTTCTTCATAAGGTTTTAGTGCCTAGACTTCAAATAACCCTTAAGGATAATTAATATGTTAGTGAGGCTAGACATAATTCAGCAGGTAAAAGCACTGGCTGCTCTTGTAGAGGATCTGAATTCACTCCCAGCATCATGGTGGTTCAAAATATCTGTAACTACAGTTTGGGGAATCTGACACCCTCTTCTGGCTTCCTCAGATATTGTATGACACAAGTACACACTTACATGCAGGCAAAGCACTAATACATAAAAATAATAAAAATAAAAATCCTCCAATTCAGGTGATATGTGTATGCATGTATGCATATATTTATGTGTATATGTGTATATATATATATATATATGCATATGTATTGAAGCAATACAAGTTGGAGAGAACAACAACAAAAGAACTGGAAAAAAAACTATGGAAAGACTCAGAAAAAGATGCAGGGCATGTATGGCAGAGTGCAGCGACTCTGGTGGGGTGGGGGGCATGGAAAGGGAAGTTACTCTAAATTCTATTGAGAAATGATGTATGCTGTATGGAAAAAGTTTAATAACAATTTTAAAAGTTAAAAAAATAATTAATAAATAAAAATTTAAAAAATAAATGCTAGTCACATGGGTGTAGTGTACTACTGAAATAGAACGTGGATAAGATATTCCAGTTTTTAAAGATACTAAAAGAAGAGCATACCTTTTATACAAAAAGATCACTAAGTGACTGTTTAGACCTGGAATTTGCTGATCTTAGGACAGGAGTTTATATCAAGAATGAATTATCAAAATTTTATTGAACTTTGGCATTAATTATCAAAATTTATTTGTAAATAATTTCTTTTAAAAAATTCTTAACATGGAGATTCAATCTCAAACCCTATTTCTGACAGTTTGTCAGAAATGTAACTCAACTAATGTATATTAAACACTGAATAGCAGGGTCTGGATTTTCAAAAAGTAATGATATGATCCCTATAGTAAATATTATTTTATGTAAATGATCTTCTGAGGCAAATCTTAATCAGATTATGAAAATCCAACTCAGAATGCCATGAGGCTTCCTGGTAATTCTAGAATCCCTTTTCTAATAAGAAAAATCCCCAAGACTATACTCTTTCCCCTCTTGTTTCCCAATTCTCAAAACATCTTTCTCTTTATTAACTCTCTGAAGAATTTCCCTCTACACTGTCCCTGTTTACAACCCTCCAACTCTTGGATAGCCCTGAAACAGAAAGATACGTTGATAGCTCATGGTCTTTGCCCATGATTTTACATCAGCCTAGAACATTCTTCCTCTACAGTCTATATGATTTGTTTCCCATTTACTTTAAGTTTCCTGTACTGTCACTTTCCCAATGAGCTCTTTGCTCCATCTTATAAGTTAAATAAAGCCTGGAGAGATGCCTCAGCAGATAAAGGTATCTGCCACCAAGACTGATAATCTGAGTTCAATTCCCTGGGACCCTCATGGTGAAAGGAGATACCTGACTCCCAAAAGTTGTCCTGACCTCTACATGCATGACATAGCATGCATGTGCCCACATACCTACACATGCACAAACACATAAAAATAATATAAAGTTAAGCACTATATATATATATATATATATATATATATATATATAGTTTAAATATATATTCAGAAACTCTTTAAGGCCCCTATTTAAAATATTCTCCATAGCACTCTCATAAAAATCTAACAAACAGGGGCTGGAGAGATGGCCTAGCGGTTAAGAGCACCGACCGCTCTTACAGAGGACCCGGGTTCGATCCCCAGCACCCACATGGCGGCCAAGAACCGTCTGAAACTCCAATTCCAGGAGAACTCCAGTTCCGGGGGAATCCGAAACCCTCTTCTGACCTCCGCGGCATTGCACGACACGGGTGCACAGACTTGCATGCAGACAGTACATTCATACACATACAGAAATAAAAAAATAATAATAAAAAAAATCTAACAAACATACTTTAAGTTATTTTGTATTTCCTTTTAAAATAGTCATTATTCAGGACTGAAAAGATGATTCAGTAGTTAAGAGCACTTGCTGCACTTCCAGAGGACCCGGGTTCAGCACCCACATGGTAGCTAACAACCATCCATAACTCCAGTTCCAGGAGATCCAACACCCTCTCTGGCCTCCGCAGGCACTGCGTAACATGGATGCACTTGCATAAATGCAGGCAAAACATTCATCTACATAAAATAAAAATAATTTAAAAATGTCAATAGTCATTATTCTTCAGGAATTAAGACAGTGTCTGGTATAGAATGGGTCTCCAATATCTTTCTACACTAACAACTTTCAATTTTGACATATTTCCATTGGTTATCTTGACTTTTAAAATTTATCAAAAAATTTTTTTGTATTTTCCCTCTTGGAAAAATGGATCAGTGCTCTGTGTTAGTTGCTCTGTTCATCACTGTGACAAAATACTTGACACAAACAACTAAAAGGAAGAAGGTTTTACCCAGAGTTCCCCAGGTTTCAGTTGATAGTGAGCTGATTCCATTGCTTCTGGGCCATGGTGAGGTGAACATCATGGCAGACACGTGGTAGGGAAGAGCCGCTTGTACCATGGTAGCCAGAAAACAGAGACGGGGGGGGCAGGAGACGAGATCCACCTTTCCAGGGCACTTATACCTTAATTCTGCCAACTAGGTACCACCTTTTGGTTTTCATCTCCCAATAATACCATCCTTCTGTGTGCAAATTGTCAAGGAAAGAAGCAGGAGGAAGTTTAAAGTTGTGGGCAAGACAGGTGCTGAGAAAACAGCTGTAATTGTTAAAGATTCTGTGTTCAAGATTTTACTGAATTCACTCTCATTGGAGGTCTTTGCTATGGGATTAGTCTTTGGGGGAAGAATCATATAACTATTTTATCATATTTCTTGTGTTTTGCACTAGGATCTATGTATCAGAGTTAAGTCATTGGTCAAATGTTGTTTTTTTGTTTAGTCACTCTTATTCTTTCAGTTGAACTGATCATGATGTTCAAAAAGGAGATTATGGTCAGGTTGAAGCATCATTTTTCTGTATAAGGCATTCACAGTGCCCCAGTATTCTACTGAAAGTAGAACACTGTCTGCAAAATAATCCTGATCAAAGTGTTGGTCCATTATGAACATACAGTGATATGATTTATATGAATCACCCCTTAATGTCTATTGTTTTGAAGTACATTAGTGTAGTGTACATTAAGACATTAATCTAGGTATTAGTGGAAAGGGAAAAAGCACCACTAGGCTTGTGAGCAGTATTGGGTGATAGAGAAAAAGTAGAGGAGGAAAATTAAGTAGAACAGAAAAAAAAAAAAAAAACGGAGACAAGGCAGGGGTGAGGAGGCTGGGCTAATAGTAGAATGAAACAGAGGAAAATGCAGATAACCTCAGAGTCACAGGTCTCATGAGGCTGAGACATGGAGATTTAACGAACCAGCCTAGCCATTTGCTGGAGGTGGGGGTGGGGAGAGAGAATAGGAACAGAGTATGGCAGAGCTAGCCTGTTAACATGACATTAAGTATTTCATAAAGGAATAAACGTGACTGGGAGGAAAGTGTTGAGGGTATACAGTCCAAATGCAGTCTTACCTGTTTGTAGCTGCAGCCTTGACTCTCCCAGCATTCCTTCCTGGGCTCCCAGAACCTATCACAACCCAGGGCGTCCTTCCTGGATTTGAGTCACAGGTTCTTTGACAAGATAAACAATATGGTAAGCTTTAAGCCAAACATAACTAAAAGAAAGATTTTTTAAATTCAAGTTAGTATCATTAAAGTTAAAGAAGATAGCAATACAACAGGTTCCAAGGAAAATCAGAAATAGAATGCTTTAAGAATATTTAAGTACATTGGAAAACGTACAAGAAATTGATGTGTTCCTATCCACATTTAGTATACAAAAATTAAATCAAAGGTATATAAAAAATCTTAAAACGATTTAGTGTGAGCAATAAAATTTAAAAAAAGAGAAAAATCCCCAGGTCTAGACAGATTCACTATAATTCTATCAAACATTTAGAGAAGAATTAACACCAATGCTCCTCAATTAATTCTATGAAACAGAAAGGAAAGAACGCTATCAAACTCATAGTTTCAAAGTCAATATTGTCCTAATAACAAATCCAAAAAATATCAAAACATTAAACCTTTAAAATAAAACCTAAATACCAATTTCTCTGATAAAATAAATGCAAAAGTTTCTCAACACAGCGATGGAGTTAAAATGCCAAACACTGTGATCAAGCTGATTGCGCACATGCGGAGACATAAAGAATAATTAAAGATACAAATCGATAATTGTAGTATAACACATAAATAGAAACTCAGCAGGCAGAAATCATATGATCATCTCGGATGATACAGAAAAATAAGAAAATCTTTTAAAACAAAAGTTCAACATCCCTTCATTATTAAAGCCCTAAAAAAAAAAAAAAAGCTTAGAGAATAGAAGAAACATAACATATGATTCATAAGACACACATCAAACCTATTGCCAGCAAACTAAAAGAGAAAAACCTGAAAGCATGTCCTATAAAATCAGGAATGAAAGCCAGGCGTGGCAGTGCACACGTTTAATCCCAGCACTCGGGAGGCAAAGCCAGCAGATCACTGTGAAGTTCAAGGCCAGCCTGGTCTCACATAAGTGAGTTCCAGGCCAGCTGGGGCAAACAGAAGACCTGTCTCAAAAAAGATTAAAAAAAAAAAAAAAATCAAGGAATAGATCAGGGGTGTCCCACTCTCCACTACTTTGTTTTTTTTTTTTTTTTTTTTTTTTTGTCTTTTCGAGACAGGGTCTCCCTGTAGCCCCAGCTGTCCTGGAACTCACTCTGTAGACCAGGCTGGCCTTGAACTCACAAAGATCCGTCTGCCTCTCTTAATTAAATACAGTGCTTGAAATATTGGCCAATAGAATGATAACACAATTTAAAAAAAGAAATACAAGTAGGAAAAGAAAAAGATCTGTGGATGCAGATAATACAATGCAATACTTTAAAAAGCTAAAGCCTACACCAAAAACTCTCAGATCTGAAGAAATAATTTCACCAAAATATCAGAATATAAAAACCAACATTCAAAAATCAGCAGCTTAGAACTAGGGAAATGGGCAGAAGGCAACTTGGGCAAGGAGCTATTAGCAGCTGACCTCTGCTGGGTTGGGGAGAGTTGACCTTCTTTAAGGGAGAGACACAAGACAAGCTGAAGAGCCCCCAGTGGGTGAACTCACACCAAGAGACATCTGAAGACACACCTTGACTCGCGGGGCCTTAACATATATGACAAAATGCAGGAAGAACTGTGGGCAGGATGTGGGGGAGGCTGCAGACAGGAAAGGAAGGGACAAAAATTTAATTTAAAACTATATTTAAAATTTAAAAACAGTCTGTAAAGGACTGAAGATTTTCCTCAATAATTTTTGCTATTGCTGTACTCTGGAATGTTATTATGGAACAAGAGTTTGCTCTTCCATCAAGGACAATAAAAACAATAAAGTCTAAGTGTGATTTTTTTTGTTGTTAATTTTATTTATTTCCGTATGTGTATGAATGTACTGTCTGCATGCAAGTTTGTGCACCCGTGTTGTGCAATGCCACAGAGGTCAGAAGAGGGTGTCGGATTCCCCTGGAACTGGAGCTCTCCTGGAATTAGAGTTTGATTTTTTTAAAAAAGAAATCAGTAGCTCTTCCATTTGCCAATAACTAGCCTAAGAAAGAAATCAAGAAAACAATCCCATTCGCTACAGCTTCAAAAATAAATAAATATCTGAGAATGAACCTAACCAAACATCTAAAACTCATCTACAATCAAATTTTCATTAAAACACTGAAAAAAGAAATGGAAGAAGATAACAGAAAAACCTAGGATCATGAATCAGCAGAATTTATGCTGAGAAAATGGTCAAATCACTGGAAGGGATCCACAAAGTCAATGCAATCCCTGTCAAATTCTCAAAGCATAAAGAAGATCAGACAGTCAATACAATCCTGAGCATAAATGGCAATGATGGATATAGTGCAAGACCTGATTTCAAACTACACTGCGAAGCCACAGCAATAGAAACATGATTTAGATGGAAAAGCAGATGCATACAACAGGGCAGATTACAGCACCCAAAATAAACTGATGCACATACACTAATCTGATTCTGTTCTGTATTTTATTGAACTTTTGCATATTTCATACATCTTAATCATATTTAGATTTGTTTTTGTTTATCGTTTGTTCTGCAGTGCTTTGGATTGACTTTAGGGTCTTACATATGTTAGGCAAGCCCTCTACCCCTGAGCTATCCACAGACCCTTTCATAACTTCTTATTTTGAGAGAAAATCTCACTAAGTTTCCCAGATTTGCCTTAAATTAATTCTGTAGCACAAACTGGCCTTGAATCTGTAAATCCTCCTGCCTCTGCCTCTGGAGGTGCTGGGATTACAGGTCTGTACACCCAGGCCCAGCTTCTCTCCTATACCACAAATCATGATTTTTCTTTTGTTTTATTTTGTTTTGTTTTGGCTTTTTTGTCTTTTTGAGACAGGATCTCCCTGCAGCCCCAGCTGGCCTGGAACTCACTATACAGACCAGAGTGGTATTGAACTCACAGTGATCCACTTGCATCTGCCTCACAAGTGCTGGGACTAAAGCACAAATCATGATTTCTATACATTAGAAATATGAAGATTCGTGGAGATAGGAAACTCATTTAGATAGAGTATATGAAGCCTCACTTTTAGGAATGAGTTGAAAAAATAGTAATACTGAGACAGTATGTTCTATTTAAACCAAACTTTAAATCCTGATGACAGAAGAAGATGCTCCTTTTATTGCATTCCTCCTTTTTAATAGATTATAAAATTCCAAAATATAAAAAAGTCTAAAGTATTTTATTAATGGATTTGAAAAATAAAAATCCAAAAATTGAACCAAAATGTCTTACAAAAATATTGCTAAAATCATTATTATTAGTCATTTTCTCTTACAACACAATTTTTAACATTTTATTCATTATGTTCATAAGTGTATTGCCTACATGTATGTAAGTACACCCACATCATGGAATGCCTATGGAGGTCAGAAGAGGGCTTCAGGCCCCCTGGAACTGGAGTTACAGATGGTCATGAGACAACATGTGGGTGCTGGGAATTGAACCTTGGTCCTCTGCAAGAGCAGCCAGTGCTCTTAACCACTGAACTATCTCTCCAGCCCCCAAACACAAATTTCTGATGTTTGTACAGGATCAGTAACTTCACATTTGGAATGCCACAATATAGAGCAAGGATGATTTTTTATAAAGTTAAGCATTTAAAGATCATTTGTTTAAGCCGGGCATGGTGGCACACACCTTTAATCCCAGTACCCAAGAGGCAGAAGCATACGGATCTCTGTGAGTTCAAATCCAGCCTGGTCTACACAATGAGTTTCAGGACAGCTGGGACTACAGGGAGACCCTGTCTCAAAAAGACCAAAAAAAAAAAAAATCAATATGTTTTATTCCAAGTTTAAAAAAAAAAATCAGACTATTTAGTCACTGTCTCAGCAGTGTCATTTGCAGAATTGTTAATTTAATCAAGTCCAATTTAACAGTTTCCACTTTCATAGAGTATTCCTATGTCTAAACACTCATCTACTCACCACCTAACCTTTTTCTTAGTCTTTCTTATATTTTAAAAGTGTTGTAGTTTGGCACTGTAAATTTAGGGTTATTGTGTGTTTTGAGTTCATTTGTATAAGAAGCACAGGATCTGCTTCCAGATTTTTTTGGTGGGGAGTAGATTATATAGGTATCCAATTGCTCCACTTTCATGAGTGGAAAAGACTATTCTTCCCACACCAACCTGATTTTGTTACTTTCTCAAAGGTCAGCAATGTATATGTAAGTGTACATGTTCATATGTGCATGTAAATATACCAATTTCTGAGCTCTCTAACCTTAACCATTGATCCATTAGTCTATTATTAACACACATATCATATGAGACATCCAGCAAGTATTTTTCTGAGAATTTCATGCATGAGTATTGTCTTTCCATTCTCCCATCCTGCCCAGTCCCCCACCAACTCCTCCCAGGCCCCATTACATACATATATATATATATATATATATATATATATATATACTCTATACATATACCAAAATTACAAACTCTGAAAATAAACTCTAGGTTAATTCCAAAAACAAGTTTAGAGTGGAACCCTTCACCAGTGACCCATCTGACAAAGGTTTAATATCCAGAAGTCACTTTTTTGTTGTTTAGAATTTTTTTCTTTTCATTTTTTATCGAGTTCTTTCATTAGACAATATGATATCTGATGTTCATAAATAAGCTGATAAAGATAAAAATGGTCTTGGTCTCAGTACCGTAAAATATACTTGACTGGCAGTTTTCTCTTCTAGACCTCAAAAGGACACAACCCAACTGAACTCACTTATAAATGTAGCAGAAAAAGTAAGTAAAATAAACACTATTCAAATAAAAAAATAAAAAAGGAGGCTTACGATATGGTCCAGAGTAGAGCATTTGCACAGTTTTTATATCTTGAAGGTCACACAGAGGGATATCCCAGTTTTGTGAGATCTATAGATGATAGGATTTTAGAGGTTTATCACCCACAGATTATAGAATTTTGCCCTTTAAGGAAAAGAATGCAAAATAATGAAAATTCTATATAGAAGTTTATATAGCAAGGCAAATGACCCAGAAGACCCTATAATATTTTTTTTATTAATTTTATTTCTGTATGTGTATGAATGTACTGTCTGCATGCAAGTTTGTGCACCCGTGTCGTGCAATGCCGCGGAGGTCAGAAGAGGGTGTCGGATTCCCCTGGAACTGGAGTTCTCCTGGAATTGGAGTTTCAGACGGCTCTTGGCCGCCATGTGGGTGCTGGGGATCGAACCCGGGTCCTCTGCGAGAGCGTCGGTGCTCCTAACCGCTAGGCTATCTCTCCAGCCCCAAGACCCTATAATATTGACGAAGGACAGAATCAGAGGACTGACACCAAAAGATTGTAAGAGCCAGAGGAAAAATACACCTGCTTAATGCATTCTAGACATGATAGGGAAGCTGCACAAAAGAAATCTCCAGAATACGGTGGACAATCACGATCTATATAATGACCAAACCAGCTGACATACCAGGTGGAGTTAAAAAGCTGGAGACATTTATTACATCTCTTTTTTTTTTTTTTTTGATGCTTTGTGTATTTCATACATCATTTTCCAATTCAGTTCAGGCATATATCCCCTTCCCTTCCCCCCCACCCCATCCCTACCCATCCCAGATCATGATCTTTTTTTTTATTTTTTAATGCATATGAGTGTTTTGCCTTCATGTGTGTAGTGCACCATGTGTATGCAATGAATGCCCTCAGAGACCAAAAGAAGCATCAGATCCCCTGGGATTGGAGTTGTGGATGGTTGCTAACTGCTATCTGGGTGCTAGGTACTGAACCCAGGTCTTCTGAAAGAGCAATAAGTGCTGAGCCATCTCTCCAGTCCCTTACCACGACTTTGTGGACTCTGGTCCCAAGGCCTCCCCCAATATAGTGGTAATCACAATGAGCTATTAGTATATGCTTATCTCCTTATTGGACTGTTGTGTACTTCAGGGACTGGCACAGACTGCATCGTCTTATAGACATGCATACCAAACAGCACAGTGTTAGCACAACAGATGCTCAGACATGAGTTAAACAAATATTAACAAAAGGAATATATTATTTACAGTTGGGGAGGCTAAAGCTTGAAGTGGAACACACAGCAAACAACAAAGCTAAAATTCAGGTTTCTCAAATCTGAAAATTTCTCCCTACTGTGGTAATATAATAATCACTGTTACAATAATGTATTTTATAATACAAACCATACAAAAAATGGCTATTCCAAATGAAGAAAATCTTGTGCCTGTTACATAGTATAATTTACTGCTTCCAACTCTAACAATACTTCCAATCTCACTCTAAATTATATGTGGTTTTATCTGAAAACCTCTAAATTCACATTGTGACAAAGTCCAAGTAGCACAGAACGGCACAAGCATCACACTCAAAATAAGCAGGCAAAAGAGTAAAATTATAAATGACTGGTTACAGTTTCTCCTTCTGAAAGCCTTCACAAACATTAAAAATGCTGTTTTCACACATTGTCTATAATAAACTCTATATCCTTCCAAAGTTTAGACCCTTATGCAGACAAATGTGCCACACGTGTTCACATAATCACATACATGGTTGGCATGTGTAGAAAACAGCTCTGACAACCATAAAACCTAAGGTCTTCTTTTGAGGACTAGCAAGATGGCTGAGCAGGTAAAAGTGCGGGCTCCACACACCTGATGACCAGAGATCAAGCCCTAGAACCCACAGTAGAAGCCAAAAGATGATTCCCAAAAACTGTCCTCTGACCTCCACACATAAGCTGCGGCACGTACACAATCTCCTCTCTCTCTCTCTCTCTCTCTCTCTCTCTCTCTCTCTCTCTCTCCTCTCTGACTTATGGAAGATCGTGAAATGAAGAGCAGAGAAAAATGAGCACACCCCTCAGTTCTCACCAGTGAAAATTCCTTACACAACAGGGTGCAATGCAAACAGAAGGCCACAGGGGCCAAGTTTCAAAGAACGGAAGCCTCTGGAGTGTGTGTCCCTGGATAGGACTCCTACATTAAACCTCACCCACCCACAGCTCACGGATCATTGCAGAAGAGGGAGTGGAAATATTGTAAAAGCCAGGACTGCTGCATAGAGAAGCAGAGGCTTACAGACAACTGGAAGTTTGCTCATGCTGGCATTAGGCATGAGACCCAGGCCAACTCAGACGTGTAGCAAGAGAGATGGGTTGGGGAGTGGCCCTGGACTGAGAACAACGGATGACTGAGTGCTGCTGGGTGAGGAAGAGTATTCCTTACTTAAGATTTCTAGGTGTGCTGACTAGACTCCAGTGGCTGAATTTACACAAAAGGACATCTGGAATCAAAAGCTTGACTAGATAGGGCTTAATTTGGATGGTGAGGGATTGGTGCATATCGGGGACAAATTTGATTAGGAACCATTGTATGAAATGTACAAACGCTCAATTTTTTAAAAAAAGAGGAAAAAAATAAGGAAAGAAGAAAGAAAAAAATTTTAATTGACTTAGCACATTTTCAGTGAGACATACACTTAAAGATTTCCTAAAGGACAAGCAACCTACCAATGATAGAATAATAATGATAATACGAACTGTCATCCTTTAAGACCATGGCTTTGTACTAAAAACACTTGATAATATTATTTCATTTCATCCTCAAAACCTTTTCTCTATTTTGTAAGTAGAAGTGAGATTAAATAATTTGCCCAATAACCATCCCTCTAGTATATGGGAAGTACAGAACCCCAAACCACAAAGACTGCTTAACACAGACTCCTGTGCAAACTCATTTCCACTTTGAAGAACAAAACACAGTTGTTATCCAGAGTGTTTTATTGAATATATTTAATAAGCAAACATTTTGACCATTCGTTCATATATGTGCACACACACATATGTATGTATATTACATGTACCAATTGCGGGGAATGCATAATTTAAGTATATTATGAACAATTCAAATTAGAAAATTTTAATCATCTTTCAATATTTTATTATTTTATTTATTTTTATTGAACATTGGTACATCGCATACAATGGTTCCCAATCAAACCCTCTCCCCCATGACCCAACTCCATTAGAACTCATGCATTATTACATCATCCAAGCTGAGCCCTATCCAGTCAAGCTTTTTTTTTTTTTTTTAATTTTATTTATTTCCGTATGTGTATGAATGTACTGTCTGCATGCAAGTTTGTGCACCCGTGTCGTGCAATGCCACGGAGGTCAGAAGAGGGTGTCGGATTCCCCTGGAACTGGAGTTCTCCTGGAATTGGAGTTTCAGACGGTTCTTGGCCGCCATGTGGGTGCTGGGGATCGAACCCGGGTCCTCTGTAAGAGCGGTCGGCGCTCTTAACCGCTAGGCCATTTCTCCAGACCCCCCAGTCAAGCTTTTGAAACTAGATGTCCTTCTGTGCAAATTCATCCACTGGAGTCTGGTCAGCACACCTAGAATTCTTAAGTAAGGCTGACTTTTCCTCACCCAGCAGTATTCAGTCTCCTATAGTTCCCAGTCCAGTGCCAGTCTTCCACCCATTTCTCTTGCCCTACTCTGAGACCTTGTCTGAGTTGGCCTGGGCCCTGTGCCTGATGCCAACATTACCACAAGTTCACATGTGGAAGCTTCCAGTCATCAGTAAGCCACTGCTTCTTTACGTTCACGCACCAGCCCTGGCTCTTACAATCTTTCTACCCCCTCTAGTATTAGTAATTATGTTCTAGGCATTAAATAAACTCAGCACAACTTCTTAAATACAATACATATAAATCCGAATTTCAAAGTCTTTGATAATTTAGACTTTTTTGCTCAACTTATTATCCAATTATTTTTACTCCATTATGTGTCTGAGAAAAAGTTCATACAAAAAGCCAAACTGTCAACTTTGCTATTTTCTTCTTGTACCTTTGTGGTGACATTATTAGTAGTGTATTTAATCCAATTTATTTTCACAATTCCTTGAAATCTACTTAGCTAGGAAATGTGAATAGCAATATTTTGAAATAAATTGGAAACAAACTAGTGGATTGGAAAACCCCCACTCTATTTGCAGAATAAATAAAAAATGTACTAAACTACTAATCATGAGGCAGACTAAATTCATAATGGTAAGCACAACTCTCCCAGTCAGTGGGTGTCCTAGCTCTCCCTCTGGAATACTCCTTCCATTCCTGTCTCAATCTTGTATAGCCCTGACCTAAGTACAGTAAAATTCATTTGGACTCAGATTGAAGAAAGCTCTCTGCATTTAATTCTGTCCCCAAAACAAATTTTTATTCAAGTATGTTTTAATATGATGCCATCAGCTCAAATGAAGGAAACTGTAAGAACAACTTCTCAACCTGAGAAAGTTCAAGCATTAAATTAAAATTAATTCAAACTCCTTCTTCCCATATCATCTTTTACAAAGTAAGGGTTAAAAAAAAAAAAAAAAAAAAAACAAGAGGTAATCATTCCCCTCAAACAAAGAAGGTCATTCTTGATTTCACAAACACAAACCTTTCATCAAGTTAAAAGAAAAATCAGTCAATAGTCCCAAGTTTCATTTGTGTGTAAACAAAGCATGAACACTGAAAAATTACATTCTTAGTTCTCTGTGAATTCCCAATGTTGTTTTTTTAATGGTCAGTAAGAAGGTTTTGTATTTATATCCTTTTCTCTTAGGTTGAGTTCTTTTTTTATTATATTAACAACATAATTTTTTAATTAAATATAAACTACATAAAATATATAGTTTCATATTTAACTTTAGAAATTGAGCTTTTAAGAAGTTTGTCATAGAATGGCTCTTAAGAGGACATACAAGCAATGGACTATTATCTCTTTACATATGAACTAAAAAAGTAGCGAATAGGGACCTTCTCATGTGCTTTTTAATCTCACAATAGCACAAATATGCATGGCCACCAATTTATACTGACGTCACCTGATTGGGTTGATAACCCAAACAGGCACCTTCTAATTACACGAAACACCATCTAATTATTTTTGTTTCATCTGAGAATGATCAAAAGAATTCTAATACCACCTGGTGTTCAGATAATCAGTACTATGCCTTCAAGGAATTCGAAATACTTGGTCAAAAGATTTCGAACAATGCTGCCTACAGGAAGCATTTCTCAAATATTAGTGATTCTTTGTGCTTTATTTCGCCAGCCTCTACACATATCCCAGAAAACCAAAGAATTTAAGATTCAGAGCAGTGGGAAACATCATGAGGTTACCACAAGATAACAACAGATTTCAAAATATTTCTGATTGCTTCCATTTGCCATGCAGTTTTAATTGTGATTTAAGAAACAAAAAACTAAGTACTGGAAAAATAAGCATCTATCTAAGGGTAAATGTTTGCTGGAAAATATTTTGAAAAAATATACTTTTACAGCATAGTAAGTCAATCAATAAAATCTAGTATTACTGAATAGTTAAGTAGTGTGCTAACTAGTCTGTTACCAATACACTGTATAAAATTAAAGTTCTGCAATGATTATCATATTTCCTCACTGAGGAAGCACTATGATTCTTTCATTTATAAAGAGGCAGAGCAGACTTCCTGGCATTTATGAAGTATTTTCACATTCACTATCTTATCGTTTAAATAAAATAACGGAACCTTATGTAAAACCTTCAGTTTTACATAATCTAAAATGATTATGAAAATAATCCCAAGATAAAAGCAAACCAAATATTGCTACCTACCTATTCATGACAACAGGGAAGCCCAGGCTTACAATATACTGATTATACAGCTGGAAAGTCACAACTAAGAGAAGCCTTCCCTGACTGCCATATCTAAAATAATCCCCTGCTCCAAGCCTGCCAAACCCATCACTGTCACAGTGGTACTCATTATTTTGACTGCTAAGAGATAATGCAGATTAGAAGCTCCCTCTGAGAGATGGAGGACTAGAGCCAGACTCACTAATTAGGAAGAAAAGAGAAGAAAAAAAAAATGTTGGCCAACTTCCAGATTCAACAGTTGATGGGAAATGTCTGGAAGAAGGGGAGAAAGGGGCTCAAGACAAGAGGTTAAATGTATAGCTATGCTGCTTAAAATACAGGCAGGTCACATAATTCAGAAACAATGTGCCAACACCTAAAATATCACCAAAAAGCAGGAGTCCCCAAAATTATAAAATCTGATTCTAGACTAAGGACACTAGTGATAAGACAGTAATAATCCCATAACACTAATCTGATCATGGTGAATAAAGGAGAAGAAAGAGAAAATCATAGTGATTCTTAAGAAATGCATACAACAAAAACAAATTTTTAAAGGCCAAGTACATTTTTTGCAATAAACATGATGACATATGCAGAGATCTTATAATTCAATAACACATGAATAATACTCTAGGAAAAAAAGCTAAACTAAAGAAATAGAGAATTCAAATTCACCCAAGAAATAAAAATAACAATGAATGTAAAAAAAAAAAAATGGCAGTAGACCACACTAACAGGCAATTAAATATAACTTAAAACATTATACCACATAAATTATGGCCTACCATATTGGAACAGATAAAAGGCTAAAAAAAAAAATCAACATTAGCAGAGACAAGACAAATGAGAACTCCGTGCATTGCTGATGTAATTGTAATTTGGCATAACCTTTATGGAAATCCACTTCCTAAATACATTAAAATTTTTAATGGACAAATCCTTTTTTGAAATGTAAACACATCTTTTTGTTTTTCATGTAAATGAGTATTTGGTCTGCATGTATGTAAGTGTACAACATGAGCAATTCTTTAACATAGAAATCACATTTCTAGAGACTTCCCAACACCTATGTCCAATGGTATTCCTCACAACATTACTTATGCCCTTGAAAATTAAGAGCATTATATAGGTCAACATAACAATTAAGTAATTATGATAGATCTATTCAGTACATTTCTAATGTAGCCATGAAAACTTAGGAAATATTTCATAAAGAAAGATGCCCAGGAATTTTGTTAAGAAAACTTACTAAATAATAACTATGTGCCATTTTACTTGATACATACATATATATAATTACATGCATAGTCACCATAAATTTACAACATTATTTCAAAGATTTTAAGAAATTGAAAGAAAAAAATTGGTAAAATTTTTGAAAAATAAAAATACCTCGATTTTTTTGAGATCTCCTGAGCCCAGCGGCAGGAAGAGGGGCGCGGGCTGAAGAGCCCCCCCCCCCCCCCCCCCCCCCCCCCAAGAAATTGAAAGAAAAAAATAAAAAAAAAAATTTTTGAAAAAATAAAATACCTCGATTTTTTTGAGATTCCTGAGCCCAGCGGCAGTGGGGGCGCGGGCTGCAGAGCCCCCCCCCCCCCCCCCCGCCAACTGAGATTACGAAGAAGGATCTGAGGAGGAGGCAAGCAAGCACGCCTTCAACACAGTAAAGAGGCATTTTAGGACTCACATCGGAATACAGGCAGGGAGAAGCCCCATATGCCGGATCACAAAGAAGAGACTACATGGAGAACGGGGCAGGATAATCCCCGCCAAGCGTTACCAACCCTAGGACGACTCCTGCAGTGGGATCCCCCGGGGGATGCCCCAGGACACCGAAACATCAGAAACACAATTGGTGGGAATATATTAAAGAACTACAGATCATAAAGAACAAATTAAAGAACTAGAAAAGAGATGAGACTAGAGAGAGAGAATGAAGGAACTCAGAAGGAAGAAAGAGAATGACAACACTGAAAAGATCCCATGCTGAAAAAGAAAAACAAGAACCAACCAGCAACACAAAAGCAGAAAAAGAGACGGAAGCTCCAAAAGAAATAGAAACACTAAAGAAAAATCAGAGAGGAAGAAAAAAGGAAATCAAACACTCATCCATCAAGAAGGAAAGGAAAGAAATGAAAAAAAGCCTCAGAAGCAGAATGGAGGAAGCAGAACAAGAATATCAACCTGGAGGATAACACAGAACAACTAAAAACCTCAAGGAAAAGAGTATGAAAAAATTTAAAATACACAAAAAACAGAACAACCAGGGCTGTGGGACCTATGAAAAGATCAAACCTCCGCATCATAGGAATAGAGGAAGGAGAAGAATCCCAAGAGAAAGGTATTGATCAGATCTCAATCAGAATATAGATGAAAACTTCCCCAAACTAAAAAAGGACAAACCAAACCAATACAAGAAGCACCACAGACTCCAAACAGACACAAGAAAAACGAGAAATTACCACGCCACATCATAGTTAAAATGCTAGACACCCAAAACAAAGACAAAATTCTTAAAGTGACAAGAAGACAAAACAACCAAGTGACTATAAGGGAAACCTATCAGAATAACAACGGACTTTTCACGGCAATGATGAAGAGACAAGAAGAACCTGGGAAAGCATTCCCAGTGTTGAGGGACAATGGATGCCAGCCCGGTTAACTAACCCAGCAAAAATGTCAATCTAGTGGAAGGACGAGACGGAAAATCTTCCATGACATAAACAACTTGATGAAAGACTACATGTCTGGGAAAACCAAACACCGTAGAGAATACTTGAAGCAATTCAAGAAAGAAGAAAGGAGCAACCAACCCCCAGGCACCGAGAAGGAGAAATCAATAAAAGCAGATAACGGCAGATAGAAGGAGAAACCTAAATCAAAACCCCAGATGGATAAGGCAAAAGGATAGCAACACAAAAACCTATCAGTCATAACCTTAAATATTAATGGAACTAAATCCCCAATCAAACAAGTAAAGACTGGAGGGACTGGATTAGGAAACAGAATCCATCAATATGCTGTCTTCAAGATAACACATCTTTTATCTTCAAGGACAGGCACCACCTTACAGTGAAGGGATGGAAAAAAATATTCCAAGCAAATGGTACCAAAAAGAAAGCAGGGGTGTTGCATATTTTAATATCGGATAAAATAGACTTCAAAGTAAAAAGAAATCAGGAGAGGACAAAGAAGGCCATTACATTTTTCATCAAAGGAACAATCCACCATGAAGATTTCACAATTATGAACATATATGCCCAACATTCTGGTGCTACAAACTTTATATAAGACCACATTCTCAAGGAACAAGTCACAGACTAACCCCAGCACACTCAGAGGGGAGACTCAATTACCCCACTGAGTCCTTGATATGGGTCAACGGACAAAAAATAAACAGAGAGACATCCTTGAAGCTGAACGTTTATGATACACCAAAGGACCTCATAGTACCTCTACAGAACATTCACTCCTAATACCAGAGAGAGAATACGACTTTTACTCAGCACCCCACGGACATTCTTCCAAATCGACCCACATCTGGACACAGAACCTAAAAAAAAAAAAACCTCTACAATACGAAAAAGATTTGTAAATCAATTTCTAATTGCATCCTAGTCAGACCACAGTGCAATAAGCTCAACATCAACACCAGGACAAGCACTCTCTGCCTACAAGAACACATAGACTAAAAACAACCACTCTTGAATATAAAATGGTCAAGGAAGAGGATAAAGAATAGAAAATAAACCTTCCTGAGAAAGACAATGACAACTACACAACACAAATAAATCTTGGGATACCTAAAGCAGTCCTAGAGGGGAAATCTTTATAGCCGCGGGTGCTACATTAGGAAAAACAGAAGAGCACAATGATGTCTATACAGAGTACAAGCACTGAAGGCAAACCATACCTAAAGATATTCAGAGACAAAAAAAAAAGAAGAAAAAAAAAACAAGAAAAAAATAAATAAAAAAAAAAATACAACAGAATCGAAAAAATAATAAAAACAATAAAAAAACATGAACCAAAAGTTGATTGCAAAAAAAACAGAAAAGACAGATCTCTAGCCCCATTAACAAAAACGAAAGAAAAGCAACTCCAAATAATACTAATCGTGATGAAAAGGGAAAATATCACATCGACAGTGACAAGATCAAGAAAATTATATGGGTAATATTACAAGAACTATTATACCAGTTTGAAAATCTAGAGAAATGGTGAATATCTGAATCCTGGGAATCACCAAAGCCTTCGGCCAAGAGGAGAACCAGCAGCTTAACAGACACATACCATATAAAAAATAAAGTCTTAAAAGAAAAGCCTCCCAACTAAAAAAAGCCCAGGCCCAGCCGGTTTCACAGCAGGTTGAAATTCTTATAAAACACCTTTTCAAAAAAGACCATAACACCATTTTTCTGAAACTGTTTAGAGTATTAACACCATCAGACGGAATCTCGCCAAATTAACCACTGCTCACGAATGCACAACATTCCTCTATTACCAAAAACCAGGCAAAGATAGATGCACACTACAAAGGAAAATATAACCATCTCCCTCATGAACACAGATGCCAATATCCTAAACAGATACTGAGCAAAATCGCATACAACCCACATCAAGAAGATCATCCATCTCGTGACCAAGTTGCGGGGTTGGTAGAGAGAGGGAAGGGGGATTCAACACGAGAAACGATGCAGTGGATAGGGTTCTGCAACACTCGAAAATCACATACAACCTCGTCATAACCACATCAAATGGAATCAAAGCAAAAACCACACCATACATCTCAATTGATGCTGAAAAAAGCTATTTGACAATAATCCAGCATCCCTTCATGCTTAAAGTCTCAGAGACGGAATGGATGGGCGGGAAGAGCATTGCTGCAATGAGTCAAGCCCATAGACAGGAAACCCACAGCCAAATCAGCCTACAATGGGGGTAAAGACAACAGAACATTCACTTAAAGAGGTAGAGAACCGGCAAAGGCGGCCCCGCAGCAACCACCTCTGTGCAACTACGTAGGGCTTGAAAACACTTGCTAAGCAAATTAAGGCATAGAGAAAAGGATTATTAAGGAGTACTACTTGGAAAACGAGGAAGAAAACTAGCCCTGATTGTTGTCGGGTTGATGATTGTCTTACTTAAGGGACTGCACAAAACCTCCACCAGAAAACTCTAGAAACGATTAACAGCGTCAGCAACGGGGCTGGATACACAATCTGATACTGTAGAAAATCAGGCTGTTTTCTTTATACACCAACAACAAGCATAAGGGAAAGATACAAGGAGACCCTTCTCACTCTACGCCACGATAGCTCTCATTAAACGTATAAGATACCTGGAACAAACCTAACCAAAGATGACCCAAACCATTCACAAAAAATTTATAAAACCCTCTAAAGAAAACGAAATCTGAAGAAGACTCAGAAGATGGAAAAAACCTCCCATGTCATGGTTGGACAATTACCATTGTAAAAAGTGTCCAATTTTTACCAATAACAGTCTGCTATAGATTTAACTGCAATCCCAATCAAATCCCCATAGGTTTTCGTTCACACGCCCTTGGAAACGCAAAAGTTTCTAAAATTCATTTTTTGGAAAACAAAAAAAGACCGGAAATAGCTAAATCTATATCCTGAGCTGCTATTATCAGCTCTAACAGGAGGGATCTCGATACCAGATTAACTACTGTTACAGGGCTATAGTCATAAAAACACCTGGTACTGGCACAAACAACCCTGCCTGCTTGACCCCAATGTGAACAAAACCGAAGATCCAAATCTGAGCACATACAATTTCAGCCTTCTCATATTTGACAAGAGGGAGCAAAAAGACTCAATGAGAAAGAAAAGAGCATCTTCATCAAGTGGTGTTGTACAACAACTGGATCACCACTTGTAGAAGAATGAAATTAACACCCTTACCTCTCACCTGTACACAAGTCAACTCCAGATGGCTATTAAGAACTCAACGTGAAACCCACCCTACTTCTGAATGTGATAGAAGAAAAAGCTGGCAGCAGACTCAAGGACATAGCATAGGAAGCATTCTAAATCAGACAGCTACCTGCACAAGATTAAGGTCGGACTCCTGACAAATGGGACCATCATCAAACTAAAAGCTTCTGTACATCAAAGAACAAATCAAGGAAGTGAAGAGAAATCCCACAGATGGGAGGAAAACCTTCACTGCAGAATACATCTGACAAAGCATTGATTCTCCCGAATATTATAAACTACTCAAAAAACAAGATACAAAAAAAAAAACAATGACCCCGTCAATAGAGTGGAGCAAAGAACGAATACAGCGACTTAACAAGGAGGAATTAGAGAGTCTGAGAAAACACCTAAGAACTGCTCAACATTCACTCAACATTAAGGAAATGCCAAAGTGAAACCACTTTAAGATATCATCTTACTCCAAAAGATGGCTAGGATCAAGGAAAACAAATGATGACATACAGTGTTGAGAGGTTTTGGGGAAAGGGGAACACTTCATCCACTCTGGAGTGGCTGGGAATGTAACCTTGTTACAGCCACTATGGATAAGCAGGGTGGGGAACCCTTGGAAGACTTGAGAATGAACTTGCCAACCCGCCCACCGCCATATCCACTCCTGGGATGTACCCTCGACTTACGCCACACAGAGATCATGCACGGGCCAGTTATTGCAGCTCTCTTCACAACTTAGCAAGGAGCTGAAAACCACCTAAATGCCCTCAACTGTCGAGTGGATAGAGAGAAATGTGGGTTACATCTACACAATGGAATTCTCAGCATAAAGAGATAAAGGAAATGACGAGCATCACGAAGTCTTGGCAGGGAAAATGGCTGGGAGCAGAGGACTACTGCTGGAGGAGAACACAGTCCCAGAAAAAACAACGCAATGGAGCACTAACTGTGGATGTCTAGGCCAATTACCAGTGTAAGTATTGCCTGTGTTAGGGGCCCGGAGCTGTGGTGACAAAGCAGTTGGGGCAAAGCTTGGGGGAAAACAGTACAACAAAACGAACAAGAGAGAAAAACTATTAAAAACTGGACTTGAAAACAGTGGACACTCTGCCGCAAACATAAAAAAAAGAAAAAATAATCGGCCCAGAAATAAGAAAGCGACTAATGAGTAGAGAAAGCATGGTTGTGGCAGATGGCACGGAGCTCGGGTGGTGGGGTGGAATGAGCGGAACAGGGTCTAGATGTTGGTAAAAATAAAGAAAAAATTTATGTGATAGATAAAAAAAAATAAAAAACAATAAAAACAGAACAGAACTAAAAAAAAAAAAAATCTATCCAACAATCATTCCTGGAGATAATTACGTGAGTTCTCCCTCCCCCTCANCCCCCACAAAAAAAAAAAAAAAAAAAAAAAAAAAAAAAAAAAAAAAAAAAAAAAAAAACCTCTATATTTGATAATAATCTGCACCTATAAAACACAAAACTCCAGTCATGAGCTGATAGAAATAAGAAAATTTGTCCCACCGGGTGTGGTGGCACACACCTTTAATCCCAGCACTTGGGAGGCAGAGGCAGGCGGATCTCTGTGAGTTCAAGGCCAGCCTGGTCTACATAGTGAGTTCCAGGACAGCTGGGGCTACAGGGAGACCCTGTTTCGAAAAGACCAAAAAAAAAAAAAGAAAATTTGTTCCATCCACTCAAGGACACAGTTAGGTCTTGCTACTGGGATCTCAGCCTCTTCAGAGTGTAGACTGCCGTCATTGGACTACCCATGCTGTGTCATCGAGGGCAGTGCAGGAAGATCAAGACAGGACACACACTTGCTGGACCTCATTTGGGTGACCATGGGTGGGGAGGGACCCCAGTGTGGAGCACGGGGACAGGACTGATGCTTGTTTGGGTTTGCCTAGGAGGAACCTTCAAAAGCACTTCCTTGGGGAAAACATGACATCTTTTGGTTAAAAAAAAGATTATGATGCATGCTACAACCATTCATAATTTATCCTTATGTAATCCTATGGTGTGTTCTATCATATAGGAGTATTAATATTCATATTCTTTAAAAGGAGAATGTAAAGTTATACTTCTTTTCTTATTTTTTTGGACTTTTCAAGACAGGGTCTCCCTGTAGCCCCAGTTGTCCTGGAAATCGCTCTGTAGACCAGGCTGGCCTTGAACTCACAAAGATCCGCCTGCCTCTGCTAGGATTAAAGGCATGTGCCACCACGCCCTGCGAGTTATATTTCTTTTTACCTGCATGCAAGTTTACTGTTAAAATGTGAATCTTGGGGCTGGAGAGATGGCTCAGTGGTTAAGAGCACCGACTGCCCTTTCAGAGGACCCAGGTTTGATTCCCAGCACCCACATGGCAGCTAAGAACTGTCTTTAACTCCAGTTCCAGGGGAATCCGATGCCATCTTCTGACCTCCGTGGCACTGCACGACACGGGTGCACCAACCTACGTGTAGACAGTGCACTCATATACATAAATAAAATAAAATAAAATGTGAGTCTCTAAATGTGCTTTGGAATTAACTTATAGTTTATTTTCAGATTTTGTAATTTTGATTTATGCGTGGAGTGTATATGTGCATATTTTGGAATAATATAAAATCAAAGGGAACAAAAAAAGAGAGAGAAAAACCTATTCAAAGAACTGACCAAAACAGTAAATTTGTGGATTGAAAAGGTTATAAAAGACTGAGAAAAAGATGCAAGACAGGACTTAATGGGTATGACAGAATCCATGAGCTCTGGCAAGGGGCGGGGGTACATGAGGGGTGGGCATGGATGGGGGAATGAGTCTAAATTTGATTAAGAAATGTTGTATGAAAGCCGGGCTTGGTGGCACATGCCTTTAATCCTAGCACTTGGGAGGCAGAGGCAAGCAGATCTTTGTGAGTTTAAGGCCAGCCTGGTCTACAGAGCGAGTTCCAGGACAGCTGGGGTTACGGGGAGACCATGTCTCAAAAAGACAAAAAAAAAAAAAAAAAAAAAAAAAGAAATGTATGAAATGCGCTCAATAAAAATTAAAAAGTTAAAAAAAGAAATAAGAAAATTTGTTCAAATGCCCTATGATTCCCTGCAACAGGTGTAACAAAACTCCCAGGAATTTTGTTCCAGGAACTCAGTGGACACAACTACTTGCAGGGATGAGGTTTCCCCTGCTTAGGCCCTCCTATGCAGCTCCAGAATCCCCTGCAGCAGCCTCAGAGTTAAACAAGCATCTCTTAGAAATCTCTCTTATGGGAAAGAAAGAAAAAGAAAGAAAGGAAGGAAAGAAGGAAGGAAGGAAGGAGTCTCCACCAATGAACTACTCCAGACGCACAAGTCTCAGCACAGAAATAGGGGGGGGGGACATTAAGAACCAAAACAACATGTCCCCAGCACGAATTGCTTATCCCATAATAATGGCACCTAATGAAAACAACCTGGAAGAGCTTCCATCAAAGAATTCAAAAGAATGATTAAAACTATGTTCAAACAACTCAAAAAAGACAATGAATATACTCCAAGAGAACAAAAACAAAGAAATGAATTAAATAAGAAAATCAGTCTAAGATATGAAGAAAATTTAACAAAGAGAATTGTTGAGGAAAAGGAAAAATGAAGTGATGCTAAAAATGAAGAACTCAAAAAGCTAAATAAGAACATCCATGAAACACCTCCCTAACAGGATGGACAATGAGGAAAATAGAGAATGAGGACTGGAAGACAAAACAGAAGAATTTAATCACTCCTTAGAGGTCAATGGTAATAGTTTTAACCTATGAACAGAATATGGAAGAGCTCAATGGAGAACTAACTTTCAGGTTACAAGCATGGGAAAATACCACGGTGAAGTCATAGAGAATATTGTCAATAAAAATTAAAGAATATCGGTTGGCGAGATGGCTCAACAGTTACAAGCACTGGCTGCTTTTGCAGAAGACCTGGGTTCAATTCCCAGCACCTACATAGCAGCTAATAACCATCCATAAATCCCGTTACAGGGGATCTGATGCCCTCTTCTGGCCTTCATGTGCATTGCGCTCACATGGTGCACTTAAATAACATGCAGGCAGAACACTTGTATACATAAAATAAAAATGAATAAATCCCCCCAGTTGTTTTTAATCATAGAAGAAAATTTTCCAGACCTAGAGAAAGAGATCCTCACCCAGATAAGAAGCCAACAGAACACAAAATAGCCCAGACCAGGAAAGAAAATCCCCACAACATGTTATAATTAGAATATTAAGCCGGGCGTGGTGGCGCACGCCTTTAATCCTAGCACTTGGGAGGCAGAGGCAGGCGGATCTTTGTGAGTTCAAGGCCAGCCTGGTCTACAGAGTGAGTTCCAGACAGCTGGGACTACAGGGAGACCCAGTCTCGAAAAGACCAAAAAAAAAACAAAAAAAAAAAAAAAAAGAACATTAAAAACACAGAATAAAGAAAGAGTATTAAAAGCTGCATGAGAGAAAGGTTAAAGGCAGGTGAATAAGAGTAAGTAACACTGGATAATTTGACAGAAACTTTTCAAGCCAGAAGGGCCTGTGAAGGGTTATTCCAAGTTGCGGGATGCAGGGTACATAGCTGAGTATAATAAATGCAGTGTCCACAAGCCCATAGACAACATCATGCTAAATAGAGAAAATCTTGAAATATTTCCACTAAAATCAAGAATAAGAAAAGGATGTCCACTCTTTTCATTCCTGTCTAATGTGGTCCTTGAAATCTTCACTAGAAGAGGAGTAAAATTAAGGGAGTCAGAGGATACAAATAGGAAAGGAAGAAGTCAAAGTATCCTTAATTTGCAGATGATAGAATTTTGTGAAACAAAAACCCTAAAGATTCCACCAGAAAACTCTTACAGCTAATAAACATACCACAAGATAGCAGAGTATACAATTAACACAGAAAATCAGTAGCATCCCTATATTCTAACAATAAACATACTGAGAAGGAATTCAGGGAAGAGATATCTATCAAAATTCCAATGCAATTCTTTACAGAAATGTAAAATCTTAAAATTTATATGAATACAGCAAAGATTGAGGAGAGCCAAAACAATCCTGAGCAATAAAAACATTATTGGAAATATCACCATCCCTAACTTCAAGTTCTTCAAATTCTATTACAGAGCTATAGTAACAAAACCACTATAGTACTGGTAAAAAAAGAAATCAGACACACAGATAAATGTAATAGAATTGAGGACCCTCTTATGGCCACATTCCCATAGCTACCTGATTTTTAACAAAGAAGCCAAAACACACATTGGACAGAAGAGAGCATGTTTGAAAATGGTGTTGGTCAAACTGGATAACTATACATAGAAGAATGAAATGAGATCCCTATCTCTCACCCTGCATGACATTCAACTGCCAATGGGTCATGGACATCAACGTGAGACCTGATATCATCATTCTCTTAGATGAAATAATAGGGATTACATTGGAACTTACAGGCACAAGAAGGGAGTTTTTGAACAGGACCCATAGAGCAAAGGTCCTAAGACCAATAATTCAAAATGGGACCTCAAGAAACTAAAAATCTCTGCACAGCAAAGGACACAATCATTAAGTGAAGACACAGCCTGCATAATGGGAAAAATCTTTACTAGCTAACATCTGATAAAAGATATGTCCAGGAAAAACCTCAACAAATACAAAAAAATTGAAATAATTCCATGCATTCTATCAGACCACAGTGCAAGAAAGCTCAGTATCAACACCAAGATAAGCCCTACTACCTACACAAACACATGGAGACTAAACAACACACTTCTGAACAATGAATTCAGAAAAAACACACTTCTGAATAAAGCATTCCTGGAACTGAATGACAATGACAGTACAACACAACAAAACCTATGGGACACCTTAAAAGCAGTCCTAAGACGGAAGTTTATAGCCCTGGGTGCCTACATAAAAAATAAATAAAGAGGACAAATGAACAATCTAACACTGCAGCTAAAAACACTTGAAAGACAATAACAAATGAACCCTAAACACAACCAACAGGAAGAAATCACAAAAATCAGAGGAGAAATCAATGACATAGAAACAAAGAAAACAATACAAAAAAAAAAAAATCAACCAATCCAAAAGTTGGTTCTTTGAAAGAATAAACAAGATAGACCTCTAGCCCAGTTAACCAAAAGAAAGAAAGAGCATTTGGAAAAATCCAAATCAATAGAATTCATGATGAAAGGGGAAATATCACAACAGACAACAAAAAGATCCAGGCAATCATATGGGAATACTTCAAAAACTTATACTCTACTAAATTTGAAAACCAAAGAGAAATGGATGAATATCTGAAATCTTGGGAATCACCAAAGCTAAACCAAGAAGAGATTGACAGCTTAAACAGACCTATAATATATGAAGAAATTGAAAGTGGAATAAGAGACCTCCCAACTGAAAAAAGCCCAGGCCCAGATGGTTTCACAGCAGAATTCTATAAAACATTTAAAGAGGTCTTACAACTATTATTACTCAAACTGTTCAGAAGGATACAAGCAGAGGGAAATCTCCAAATCCCTTCTATGAAGCCAGCATCACTCTAATACCAAAACCAGGCAAAGATACAACCAAAAAAGAGAACTACAGACCCATCTCATTAATGAACTCAGATGCAAAAATTCTCAATGAAATATTTGCAAACCACATACAGACCCACATCAAAAAGGTCATCCATCATGACCAAGTTGGATTCATACCAGAGATGCAGGGATGGTTCAACATACATAAATCAGTAAATATCATAAAACACATAAATGGACTGAAAGACAAAAACCACACGATGATCTCAATTGATACAGAAAAAGGCTTCAACAAAATCCAACACCCCTTCATGATTAAGGTCCTAGAGGGAATTGGACTGGAGGGATCATTCATCAACATAATCAAAGCCATATACAAGAAACCCACAGCCAATATCATCCTAAATGAAGAAAAGTTAGAAAGATTCCCCTTAAAGGTAGGAACTCAGCAAGGCTGCCCCCTGTTGCCACTCCTCTTCAATATAGTGCTTGAAACACTGGCTAGGGGAATAAGGCAAGAAAAGAAAATTAAAGGAATACTAATTAGAAAAGAGGAAGTAAAACTATCCCTCTTTGCAGAAGATATGATAACTTACCTAAGGGATGCTAAAAACTCAACCAGAAAACTCTTAGAAATGATTAAGAGTTTCAGTAAATTGTTGGGATACAAAATTAATCTAGAAAAATCAGTGCCTTTCTTTATACCAACAACAAGGAACTGAAGAAGGAATACAAGGAGACCTTCCCAATCACAAAAGCCTCAAAAACAAAAAAATACCTAGGAACAAACCTAACCAAAGACACCAAAGATCTCTACAACAAAAATTATAAACCCCTGAAGAAAGAGATTGAAGAAGACATCAAAAGATGGAAAGACCTCCCATGCTCATGGATTGGAAAAATTAATATAGTAAAAATGTCCATTCCACCCAAATTAATATACAGATTCAATGCAATCCCAATTAAAATCTTCAAGACTTTCTTCACTTGCTTGGAAAAAAAATCCTTAAATTCATAGGGAAAAACAAATGACTCCGAATAGCCAAAGCAACCCTGAGTGAAAAGAGCAATATAGGGGGGATCTCTATATTAGACTTCAAACTATACTACAGGGCTGTAGTCATAAAAACAGCCTGGTACTGGCACAAAAACAGACCCATAGATTAATGGAACAAAACTAAAGATCCAAACTTGAGCACATACAATTTCAGCCACCTCATAATTGACAAGGGGGCCAAGAAGACTCAAGGAGGAAAGACAGCATCTTCAGCAAATGGTGTTGGCAAAACTGGATCACCATTTGTAGAAGGATAAAATTAAACCCCTACCTCTCACACTGTACAAAAGTCAACTCCAAATGGATCAAAGACCTCTATGTGAAACAAAAACTCTGAAGGTGATAGAAGAAAAAGTTGACAGCAACCTACAAGACATAGGCATAGGAAAACACTCTAAATCAGACAGCAGCTGCACAGGAAATAAGGTCAATGATTGACAAGTGGGACCTTATTAAACTCAAAAGTTTCTGTACAGCAAAAGAAACAACCAGGGAAGTGAAGAGAAAACCAATAGAGTGTGGGGAAACCTTCACTGCTGATACATCTGACAGAGCGTTAACTTATAGACTATATAAACTACTCAAAAAACAAAAAAGTAAGAAAACAAATGACTCACTCAAAAGATGGAGTAAAGAGCTGAACAGAGACTTCACAAGAGAGGAAATAGAGATGGGTGAGAAACATCTTAAAAAGTGTTCAACATTGCTAATAATTAAGGAAATGCGAATTAAAACCACTTTAAGATATCATCTCACTCTGATAAGGTTGGCAAGGATCAAGAAAACATATGATACTAAATGCTGAAGAGGTTGTGGGGAACAAGGAACACTCATCCACTGCTAGTGGGAATGCAAACTCATACAACCACTATGGAAAGCAGTGTGGAGACTCAAAATGAACCTACAATTTGACCCAGCCATACCACTTGCAGGTATATATACCCACAAGACTCATTCTACCATAGAGATACATGTACAGCCATGATTATTACAGCTCTCTTCACAATAGCAAAGAGCTGGAACCAACCCAAGTGCCCCTCAGCCAACGAGGGGATAGAGAAAATGTGGTACATCTATACAATGGAGTTCTATGCAGTGGTAAAGAACGATGATATCATGTATATATACTGTAGCAATACAAGTTGGAGAGAACAACAACAACAAAAAAAAAAGAACTGAAAAAAACTCTGGAAAGATTCAGAAAAAGATGCAGGACATGTATGGCAGAGTGCAGGGACTCAGGTGGGGTGGGGGGCATGGAAAGGGAAGCGACTCTAGATTTGATTGAGAAAGGATGTATGACCTATGGAAAACGTTTAATAATAATAAAAAAGGAAGATGATATCATGAAATTTGCAGGTAAATGGATGGAACTAGAAGATATTATGTTAAGTGAAGTATCACAGTCCCAGAAAAACAAAAAATGAATGGTATCCCTCATCTGTGGATGCTAGCACCAAGTACCTAGTTGTAAGGCAAACTGAGCAACATTAATATTATATTCCTCATGATCTGAAAACAAATGTGAATATTATGAATCCCTAGACAGTTTCTAGAACTAACCTGCCATTTATTTTCATGGGTTTTTGGTATATGATGGTGGGCATGTATAAATATTTTAGAGTAACATAAAGTTAAAATGGAAAAATGAGAATCAAGAAATATGATATGGAAATAAAATTTGTTTTCAACAAGATACAATTTTAGCATAGGTGTGATATATCAGGCTAGTATAACTTAGCCTTTCTGGGTGCTTAATGACCACACTTAATACCCATGCCAATTTGGCCAAGGAAACTAAGGGATAACTTTGTTCCCTGCCCTCAGAGGTCAACTAATTCTCGGCAGAATAGGCATGGGGGCATCTCTTGAAATGTCCTGCAAATGTGAGTCACCAGTCTTCCTGTGCAGAGAGGTCTTAGAGATCCACTATTGGGACTTCAGCCAGTGTCCAGTCTATAAGGAGGAAAGTATGCTCATGCTTCAAAAAGGGAATCCTGGTCTAACAAGACCTGATTTTGTCCTCGAGTGGATGGAACTGGTAAATGAAAAGCCGAAAGGAGTCAGGGGCTCCCACCACCACCACCCCCAAAAAAACCCAACTGACCCCTGAGGACCAGATCCTCAACTGACCTTGAGAAAATAAAAACCTTGGTTAATCTAGGCTAACTGTGTGGTCTTAAGCATCCAAAAGGAAAGTATAACCAGCAATAAATAATCAGTAAGGCCTGAGAACTTATACTTCAGATATAAAACTAGAGATCTTAGTAAATAGACGAAAAGAAAAAAAAAAAAGAAAAAAGAACACTGTTGTTTGGCCTATCTTCAATCCTTACTGGGAAGTGCAGCTACTCTGTGGCTGCCACTGCTCTTGCCTTTCTTCAAAGACATGAGACACAGCCACAGCCAGGCGTGGTGGCGCACGCCTTTAATCCTAGCACTTGGGAGGCAGAAGCAGGCAGATCTTTGTGAGTTCAAGGCCAGCCTGGTCTACAGAGTGAGTTCCAGGACAGCTGGGGCTACAGAGAGACCCTGTCTTGAAAATACCAAAAACAAACAAAAACAAAGACATGAGACACAGCTTTTTAACCCTCCAATATAGACTGAAGACCCATGTCTCTCCAAGAATCCTCCAAATCTTCAATGCCAGATATCCAGCCTATGGACTGAGTGGCTGCTGGGATTTCAGGCTCTTCAGAGTGTGGACTGCCATTGTTGGACTAACCAGGCTGTGTCATGGAGGCCAGTTGAGGGGGATCAGGACAGGATGTGTGCTTGCTGGACCTCATTTAAATGACCATGGGAGGAAGGGACCCCAGTGTGAAGCACAGGGGCAGGACTGATGGTTGTTTGAGCTTGCCAGGGAGGAACCTTCAAATACTTCCTGAAGGAAAACATGACATCTTTTTAGAAAAAAAAAAAAATCCTCCAACTCAGGTGATATGTGTATGTATGTTTGTATATATTTATGTATGTATATGTTTATGTGTGTACATATTTATGTATGCGTATATATTGAAGCAATAAAAATTATTTTATTGAAAAAAAGAATTTAAAAAGATAAGTGTCTAGAATATACAAAGAACTCAAAAAACTAAGCACCAAGAAAAAAATGACCCAATTAAAATGGGGGCACTGGCCAGGCGTGGTGGCGCATGCCTTTAATCCTAGCACTCGGGAGGCAGAGGCATGCGGATCTTTGTGAGTTCAAGGCCAGCCTGGTCTACAGAGCGAGTTGTTCCAGGTCAGCTGGGGTTACAGGGAGACCCTGTCTTGAAAAGACCAAAAAAAAAAAAATGGGGGCACTGAACTAAAGAGTTCTCAAAAGAAGAAATACAAATGGCTAAGACATATTCTTTAAGATGTTTAACATCCTTAGACATCAGAAAAATGCAAATTAAAATTACAGCTGTAAGAATGGCTAAGACCAATGATCCTAAAAGTGTTATTGAATTTCCCTCAGTAATGTTTCATAATTTTTATTATGTGTAGGACCTGCACACTTTGTTAACTAAGCCTTCGGTGTCCATGTTTTTAAAAACTACAGCAATCACTTGTGTGAATATGTGGAAATGGAAACTACTGGTGGGAGTACAAATTGGCGCAGCTACTATGGAAACCAGTGTGGAGATATCTTGAAAAACTACAAATAGGTCTACCATATGATCCAGCTATACCACTCCCAGGCATATCTACAAAGAGTCTATATCCTACTATAAGATCATCTATGCTCTTTCCCGCTCTGTTCATAATAGCCAGGAAATGGAAATAGTTGATGTCCATCAACTGAAAAGTGGATAATGAAATTGTGGTACATTTTCACAATGGAATATTATCGTGCTGTAAAGACCAATGAAATTAAGCAATTCAGAGATAAATAGGTGGAACCAGAAATAATCGTCCTGAGTGAGGTCATCTGGACCCAGAATGACAAATGCTGCATGTTCTCCCTCCTGTGTGAATGCTGGCTTCGAATCTTTAGACAGATGTGTTTAAATTAGAGTACGCAGTTTAGTTAGGAAACTAGTAAGGGGCATGGGTGGGGGATTTCAAGGGAAGTGATTAGAATCCAGGTGTTATGAAGGGGGAAAGCCTAATAGTGGCATAGGAAGGGTTAGATGGGCTGCAGAATAAGAGATCAAGGTCGAGGAGTTGGTAACAGGGAGGAATAAGCCGAAGGACCTTGAAGATGTCATACAGAAACCTACTACTGCAGAAACTTCCTAAAATGACATACACATACATATACAAAAGGAATTTGAATGCAGCTACTCTATAACAGAGAGAAAATGTCACCTCCTCCAGACACCATAGACTATCAAGTAACAAGCCCAGCACTAGTGGTGGGTAACCTTTGCTCAATTTGTTGATAAATGGAGTCCCATAAATCCCCTCCCTCCCTCAAACATTATAGGCTATTGCCATTGTTCTTGTTTTCCCTCCAGAACTTGAGGGTTAGATCCTATTGCTGAATAGACCATACACTTGAATCTTCAAACACAGAGTCATGATACCAACCTAAGAGCTTCATTCCTACTGGCTAGTACTTTTCATAGTTTGGCAGGTTTGATCCACACTTCCAGGAAAGAAAACACAACTTTCTTATCCAGTTTTGAACCTGCAAGCTGGAATAATGACTGGCCTGGCAAGATATACCCACAGGTGCAATAGCACCCTGAATGTTGTCAGAGTGACGGAACGCTTTCTGATTAGATTTAAGGCTATTCCATAAGCAAAAACCCATGCCTGGTACCATCAACTAGGTCAAAAGCCAACAGCTATCCCTAGGGAAGAACCTAATATGATTATTCTGCTAAGTGGGAATAACAATAAACTGTTCCCTAAGTTCTTATCTTTTAGTGGGGGTGAAGAACACATGATCTTAAAGGGAGTGGCTCTAGATAGGCTGACTAGACCCCAGTGGATGAACTTGCACACTGAGGAACTTCTGGGAACACTAACTTGACTTGATAGGCCTTAACATAAATGACAGAATGCATGTAATCCAGTGGGGGGCTATGAGAAGGTGCCCATGGGGAAGGGGGTATAAAGATGACTAAGATGTTATGTAAGCTGGGCATAGTGGCCCACACCTTTAATCCCAGCATTCAGGAGGCAGAGACAGGCTGATCTCTGCTAGTTCAAGGCCAGCCTGGTCTACATAGAGAGTTCCAGGACAGCTAGGGCTGCAGGGAGACCCTGTCTCCAAAAGACTGAAAAAAAAAAGTTGCTATGAATGAGTGCATGTGTATACCTGAAGGCTATATGACAAGGAACACAGTACCAGACAGGAGAAACCTCCATTGAAGTTGTTGGTCAGAGTAGTCTAAGAAACTCCCAAAATAACACGGGCTATTTCTATAGCTCTTAGTTCCCTCCCAGAACTTGAAGGTAAGACCCTACTGCTGAAGACAGAACATATTTCAACACAGGACTTGGAGCAATGGAGCAGGAACTGACCTGGAGGCCTCCTCCCAGAGGACGAGCTCTCAGAGTTCTCAAGGACACTACGCAGGTTGCTAAGGGAGAACACCAACCAATGGTCCACCCGGCTCTAAAGCCTGATAAGCACACGACTGGCACAGCAAACTACCCCTACTGGTGCAGCGGTGGCACTGTTATCCAGGGGTAATAAGTAGCTATGCAACTGGACTTAAAGCTCTCTCAATGGGAGGAGACTCATGGGTGGCACTGTAAATAGAGCCAAATCTACATGGCTGGAGAGGTCAAAGACCCTAGACAAAACACTGTCTCTATCATATCTCTAGACAAATGAAATTTCTGACCTTATGTTAAATACGGGTCATTATATTTACAGACAAATGTACCATACACCACTAATCAAAGAAACTTCTTTTTTTGCAACAAATGGAGGCTATTGCAGAGTTCCACAACCAGTCACATACAGAGACTATATATCTGACAGATGCTCAGCCTTAAGTGACATGTCTACAGTGGAACTCCTATACCTAAAGCTCATGGAACATAGTAGAACAGGTGAAACAGAATACTAATATATCCATACCTCAGCTCTCACCAGTGAAGCTTCCTCGAATAGCAGAGTGTGATGTACACAGAAGGCCACAACTGGCTAAGTTTTAGAGAATAAGAGACTGCAGAGTGGGTGTCCTTGAATAGGCCCATGTTAAACTTCACCCACCCAGAGCTCAGGGACCACTACAGAACAGTGGATTATAAAACCCAGGCTTGGGGTATGAACATAAGACCACTGGAAACATTTTCATATGAACTTGCAGCAGTGCTGACAGCATGCACAAGACCCACGCTGCCTCAGTCAGTCAAACAAACACCCAGAATGGGGGAAATGGGCAGTAGGCCCCAATCCTAGCCAAGGACCTATTGGCAAATGATTACTGTGGGGCGAGGGCAAGTAGATCTTCTGTAATGGAGTGACTCTATATAGGCAGACTAGACTCCAGTGGATGAACTTGGACCAAGGGACACCTGTATGGAAATGCTTGACCAGATAGGATTTAATGTGTATGAATATCTAAAATCTGGTACGGGGGTACTTATGGGGGTTGAGGGGGGAGGGGTCCAAATTTAATTAAGATGTATGATATGAAATGCACAAAACCCAGTAAACATATTAAAAATAAAAAGATGTGCATAAATTACACAAAATTTCAATAAAAATATATTTCTTCAAACCCATAGACCATTGCATCTTTCAGTCCTCATCAGAGAAGCTTCTTTTTTATGTAGATGGTGATATAATTGGTCATATAATTGTTCAATGTGCAGAGAATAAAAAAGAATAAAAAACTGCTCAGCTCTGAATGGAATATCTATATCACACCCCTCCCCACAAGCCTTGGGAATCTTGTAGAAGAAGGGGAGGAAAGATTCTGTGAGACAGTGGAAGTGGATGTCTACAATAAAAGAGCTTTTCAGTACACAACAGAGTAGTTGCATATATAAACCCACGGTGGTTTGTCAGCATGCACAAGCCATGCCCAAGAGCGAGGCAGAAAAACATCCAAGCATGAATGGGGAAATCAGTCATGAAGTCCCACCCCGAGCTGAGAAGCTGTTGACAGAAGATGGCTGCTGGGTGGGGGACAGTCTGTTCTCTTCAGAAATATGGCCCCTGAAAGGCTACACAGACTCCAGTAAATCGGCCTACATCCATGTACATACAGACAGCAGCAAGTGGACTCAGTAGGTTTAAAAAACCAGGAGTACATGAACTTGGTAAGGAAAACTGGTGGCAGGAAATAGGGGAGGGATTGGAGGGGAGGAAATGGAGGGGGAGGTAATTAAAAGACATCGTATGTATGCATGAAATGTTTAATGGATAAAAGGGGAAAAAAGAAAATTTGGCAAAGGAAATGAATGTGAGAGAAATACACAGTTTTCTCCACACTGGAAAAGTTGTTTTAAAAAAAGAAATCCATGCTCAACATAAATAAAACTGTATTATATTAAAGAATAAATCAGTAAGAAAGGCATAGAAAGAAAATTATTAAATATTATCAAAATGATACCAGAGCTGAACAGATGGAAAGATATATCATATTCTTAAGTGGAAGACAATACTGAAAAATATTCTTTCCCTAATTAGACTATAAATTATAAGGGTAGCGTGCTTAGCAAAACCATAAGAGAATACCATTACTCATCCACAAGAATAGCTAAAATTTAAGACAGACAGTACCAACTGCTGGTCAGGATGTGGTACAGCTAGAATTCTCACACACCCACAGACTGGTTTACTCTGGAAAACAGACTGAAGGGTTCTTGTGAAGTTGCATAGACATTCATCATAAAACCAAATAATCTCTCTTCTATATATCTACCCAAGAAAAATGGCATTGTGTCAGATAAGCTATTGAGACAACAGTTTATATGTCTTATTCATAATTACTGAACACTAGAAATAAACCAAGAATCCATTAGAATGTGGATAAATTGTAGAAAATCCATACAATGAAATACTGTTCATCAAATTAAAAAGGGATGAAATACTAATATATGTAACAAATCAATGAGCCTCAAAAAACATTATGGTAAGTGAAAGAAATCATACACATGATGACTTTAGAATTCCACTTACATAATATTTAGAGACCAGTAGTTCACAGGCAGCCAAGAACTGGGGGAAGGAAAAAGAAAGTGACTGAAAAAAAGAAACAAGGAATAATTTAGGGTAATAGACCTAAAATTTGACTGCACACTATATGCATTTCTCAAAGTGATTTTGTTTTATATAAATTATATCTAAATAAATTTTACTCATAAATGTTTAAATGCATATTTTTATGAATTAAATTTGTGTTTTGCCAATTTCACATACCTATAATGCATTCTGAGAACCCTCACCCCACCCACTTCTATCTACCTCCCGCCCCTTTAACCCTACCTCTGCCTTATAAACCCCTTTCCAACATACATGTCTTTTTGTTTTGTTTTGCGAGCCACTGAGTAAATTAACCAGGGCCATCTGTGTGATCCCAGATTTGGAACTGTCCATTGGTACCTGATGGGCTCACCAGTGAGTACACAACTAAAGACAAGGACTCTTTTTCTTTCAATGTTTATTTTTTATTGAATTTTTGTGCAACTCATACAAAATATCCTAATCATCTTTATACCCCATCCACACTCCCCACAACCCCCACTCCAGATTCCATGCATTCTATCATACATATGTTAAGGCCTATCAAGTTGTTTGTGTACCCAGTGCAAGTTCATTCACTGGGGTCTAGTCAGCCTATCTAGAGTCCTAGAGTCACTCTGTTAATGAACAATTCTCTCTCACTCAACAGTCATCAGCTGACAATAGTTCTTTGGCTAAGGTTGGGGCCTGCTTGCCCATTCCCCTAGTTCTATGCTGAGTTTTTGTCTGACAATGACTCTTTGATCCATGCATATCACTTCAATAAATTTTTTCTACAGAAATAATTCTCTCTCCCTCTCCCTCTCTCTCTCCATGCTCGTGTGTGTGTGTGTGTATGTGTGTGTGTGTGTGCCTATGTGTGCTGTGTGTGTATGGGGGGTGGTGGCTGTGTCTGTGTCTGTGTGTGTGTTGGGGTGAGGCATAAGTGTCGGGCCTACCTTGTGGACTCCAGGCTGTAACTCAGACCAGAGTTCTACCTTGTGGAACTCTGACTCCTTGTGAAGTTCTGACTCCATTCTTCTCCACTATTTAGAGGTATTCTGAAGTTTGGGTCTCAGAATGTAGTCAAGGGACATTTGCTCTGAGTTCCAAGAGTGAGCTATACAGGAAGGGACCTTCGCCCTAACCAGGGTCTGTTTTAAGTGGTTTCTTGCCACTGCTTTGGTGGAGTGCTAAGACATTCCCCCACCTCACCCCTCATCGATTACTGAAAGTACAATATCAATTTCTTAAGGATCTAACTTTGTGTCATGGGTCTGACTCTCTTAAGATGCACTCTCACTGAAAGGAGGACGAGCTCCCTGAAATAGACTGTGGACTTTCTGCCTCTGTTTTCTAAAGTTTTCTTTCTTTGAGTGTTGCCAAAACTAATGTTTTTCTGCCATAACCCACATCTTAGAATAGCTGTAACTATCTCAGACTTTTCCCCTGAGAGTCTAGCATCTCGTACATGTGTATCATCCACCATCATCTTCCCTTTTCAATACAGACTTTTAATTAGAAAAGTATATGTAGAATTATATGACATAATATTTTAATTATTTTTAAATATATACAAATGCATATATAGTTATCTTTAGTGATCATGAGGGATTCAAGGATTCCCTGTAAATACCAAAATTCAGGAATAATCAAATCTATTACATAAAATGGTATGTTTATATATCATCTATACACACAATCTCCTCCATACTTTAAATCATCTCTATGATCCAATGAAAAGTTTAGCAATACACTTATAAAGCGTGATACAATATAAATGCTATGTAAATAGTTGCACGACATTGTATTGTTTAAGGAATAATGACAAGAAAAACTATGTACATGCTCAGTATGATGCAGTGTTTGTTTTTAACATTTTCAGTCTTCAGTTGGTTGAAACTACAGATGGGAACCTGTGGATATAGGGAACTTAGTTTATTTATTATCTTTAGGTACAGAGAATTTCCAAGTTTTCTCCAATGAATATGCATTATTTTATAACTAAGGAGAAAAGTTAATCTCTAAGAGGAAAGTACTTAATTAAAGTCTGAAACATCTGAACCTTGATTGAATTTATCCTCAAAGTACTGAACAGAAAAGGAGCAAGACTATCTACCTTAGAAAAATCAGTCACAGGCTCACAGCTCTCCATGTTTAATTAAATATTTAGCAGAGAAAATTTTGAATGACACAGTTCCTTCCAGTTTTCCTTCTCTTGCAGCTCCTAACTATGACCAAAAAAAAAAAAAGGTAAAGAAGAAAGCAGTCAAGAAAAATATGGGATCAGGAGATCGGGACCAATGGTTTGTGCTCTGATGGCACTGAGCCAATCATGCTCAGTCATAGCATCCAGTCTCAGCAGGGAGTAGGTAAGCCAAGTATGACAGGGGACAGCTGACCCTGAAATACCATTAGGAAGTCTGATGATGGAGTGCCTAAAAAGTTCACAGAGTAGAAAGAACTCTGAGTGGCAGCAGAAAACGGTGGTATGCAGTAAGCACTTAGTAAATGCTGTTGCAAATTATATCAAGTTCCATTGATTCATCATTCCACAACCATGCAGAAAATGAGAGAGGCTATTTGTTATACAAATAAGCTCCTTTACCTGACCCTTAATGTGGAGATCTTTACCTCCAAACCCTGAGAATCACTGTCCTAGAAGAAGATCCTGAAAATACTTTTAAATTAACTCTAATTTTTATTCACTGATTCTGAAACTTAGAAACATAACTATGAGTTAAGACATTGAATATATGTAGACTTTATCTCAAAGGCAAAAATTCACATCAAGTGTGCTTCAGTAGTTGTGATATTTACTACACTGAGTGCTTATAAAACACTGGATAACACAGATATTTCATTTCTTAGTTACTTATAAGATATATCACGTTATAAAGGGTGTGATTGTTAGTTTTAAGTGCCAATTTGACAAATTAACAAACACCTAGGAAAATAATAAAGTTTAATTTTGGATATGTTTCCAAAGGACACTGGCATATAAGTCTAACCACATTAAATGGGGAAGATCTAGAGTCAGCATGGGCAAGCACCTTCCAATTGGTTGGGGGTCCAGAGGGAAGAAGGTCAAAGGAAAATAGTTCATATTCTCTCTCTCTCTCTCTCTCTCTCTCTCTCTCTCTCTCTCTCTCTCTCTCTCTTTCTCTCTTTCTCTCTCTCTCCCCCTCTTCTCTTTCTCTCTCTCTCTCTCTCTCTCTCTCTCTCTCTCTCTCTCTCTCCCCCTCTCTCCCTCTCTCCCTCTCTCTCTCTCCCGTCCTCATCTCTTCTCAACTTCAACCTGAGAATTACATCATTGGCTTTGCTGTTCCTGAGAGACAAGGCTTGAATTAAACCACACTACTATTAACCTAGGGCTTTGAGCTTGCAGACAACCTGTCATGGGATTTTTTTGCCTCTATAATCACATAAGCCAGTTCCCTTAATAAATTATCTCCCATACATTCAAGTAATATATGTAATATACATAAATATAAAATGTAGACATGTGTGTATACACATAAACATTTACGCATATGTATATCTTACTGGTTTCTGTCTCTCTGGAGAACTCCAATACAGTGGACTAACCTGCAAATGTTCTGTATCGAAAAGTTCATATATTCAAATATACATACATTCAAGTGACATAATCTTTAGCCCTGCAGATGCATCATCTAAGGTAACACAGTTCACATCCCTCTTTATTAACAAGCATGCAAATAAATATCACACAATACTGCTAATAACTTTTCTTTGTAATATTTAAACATAGCTTACCTTCTTTGATAAAGTTGGTAATGAATGCCATAAAGGGGAGAGGAACTGATATCAAAACCTGTTATTTAAGGGCTTTGGATGTGTTGTACTGCTTACCACAATACCTACGTTCCACATTGATAGACAAGTATCCTTTTCTACCCCACAAATCAAAAAGTCAGCTAAGGAGATAGTTCTTTGTCCCCTCATACAAGTATGAAATGTGGTATTACTGTACAAGGCAGTCTTAAAGATGGTTTTGAATGAGCTAAGAAGACTTATCAAGTGTGAGAGGAGGCTGCTTCAAGCTTATGGAGGAGAGAAGAAAATTTGCAGTATTTAATAATAGAGTTTGTGCAGATAAGTTAGAGTAGATTCACATCAAGTAGAGAAAATTAAGAAGAATGAGCAGAACAAAAAGGTAGATGGATCTCCTAGGATGGCAAAAACAATACCAAGCAGATTCATCCCATTGAGAAACTACTGGGTCATTTAGAAAATACAAAAGATTTTTTTCAAACCATTAGCAAAATTAATTTTTAAGCATGATTGAAATCAATAAATATTATCAGAAATTATTTTAAACTTACACAAAACTTCCAAGTCAATGGTGCAGATAATTACTAAATAACAGTAAAAATGAAAAGATCGCTTTAAATTGAGAGGATAAAGAGGGTACTACAACAAATATTGAAATCAAAAATTGTTTTTGTGCTTAATTGAGTACAGCATCTTTACATTTGCCTAAAAACGGCTCCCTGAACCTTTCGCTGTGCTTGTACTAGACAGCCTATTGCACTCATTTGAACACTTTTACTCTGTAGACATCCACAGTATATATAGACCATGACAAGGAATTACAATGTCTTGCTCCATTCATCTGGCACAGTAACACATGGAACCCAACCCTACAAGCCTCTCTAATTCAGAGTCTAATGACTAAAGGATGAATTACAAAGCAGAATGTGGAAGTCAATCCAGGACAAAAGTCCTCTTAAAGAAATACTGAGCTAGCCGGGTGTGGTGGCACACGCCTTTAATCCTAGCACTTGGGAGGCAGAGGCAGGCGGATCTTTGTGAGTTCAAGGCCAGCCTGGTCTACAGAGTGAGATCCAGGACAGCTGGGGCTACAGGGAGACCCTGTCTCGAAAAAGACCAAAAAA
>VZQC01007972.1:4378796-4394031 GCA_009823505.1 Rhizomys pruinosus
AAAAAAAAAAAAAAAAAAAAAAAAAAGAAATACTGAGAATTGTCTACAGTAATGCCACCTGTTTATAATGGCTACATGGTTTCAAGCTATCAATAAGCAGAGAAGTAACTGATTTCACAGCAGAATTTTTTTAGTTTAACCTCATTTCAGCATCATTCACTATGTTCTACATATTATCCAAAATGCCTACAAATACATTGCTTACCCTCCAAGAATGAATATTCTAAATAAAGTTATGACTAAATTGTTTCCCTGAAGGCTGATTTAACTCTCATGTTTTTCATTTAATTACTGTACACGTATTCATTACAAATGTTCAACTTACACCTTTAAAGGAGGAAGAGAATGAGGGAAAGTGAAACTTGCAAAGTTATTTGGGACATGTCAACATTATCCCTAAAAATAGTCTTCAGGGACTAGAGAGACAGCTGGGCACTTAAGAACCCAGGCTACTCTCACAGAGGGTCCAGGTTCAGTTCTGACAGCCACACAGCAGCTCACAGCCATCTGTAACTCCAGTTCCAGGGACTCTGATGCTACCTTCTGGTATACATGGGCACTAAGCATACCCATGATGCATATACATATATGCAAGCAATACACTCATACACATAAAATAAAAATAATCTTTAAAAAAGAAAAATCATGTTCAGATTAATTCATAATGCACATCATAGAACATTTTCAGCAAGTATACAGCACTCCTCTATTCCTTTCATGATATGCACAGTGACAGCACTCATGCTGAAGAAACTCCAGTAGAATCATACATATCCATATCAGTGAGCTGTATGAAAAGTGCAGGACAGAACTGGTGACCATTCAGAGCAGTTCTATAACTGATGCTCTATGGAATTACTCTATCACCTTCCAATAACCTTTAGTGTGTTTATTTCAAAACTCCTCAAGGCTAGGTAAAGCTCACATTATTTACAATACTATGTATTCACATGAGAACATTTAAGACCAGTTCAAAGGCATTGAAAAAGGGCTGGCAAGATAGTTTAGTGGGCAAAGGTACTTGCTGCCAAGCCTAATGACTTCAGTTCATTCCCCGGGACCACTTGGTAGAAAAAAAACCAACTCCTGTAGGTCGTCTTCTGACCTACACAATAAATAGCTAATAAAAATAAATAAATGAAAAAATCATTTGGAAAATGTTAAAAATATGAGGTAATGAGGAAATAACAATGCATTAGAGTTTATTTCTCTACATTAGTTTCCATCAACTGAGATATGAGTAGAGCTGTAAAGTTGTTTCCCATAAGTGATTAGAAGACCTTAAAAAATAGAGTATCATTTCCCCTCATCTGAAGGGTAGTTGTTTCAGAAGTATTGTTCACAGAAACACATGCTCTGAAGTGACGCTTCTGCCCTTCACCAAGGCTAACATTCATATCAACTACAAGTGGAACACCTAAAGATAAGGACCTGATTTTGATATGGAATATGTACTTTTAACAATTTCACATTTCAAACATTATTTTTATTACACTTACTGGGATCTTGGTTGCTCCATCCTTAAAAATATATACCACTAACTTGTGAGGAAGCAAGTGTTATGCATTCCTATCCACACACATGAAAGTCTGTAAGTAATTGGAGAGGGTGGGGAAAAAAAAAACTTTAATTCCATTTTTTCTGATATTTTCATGGCCCAGTTTTCTCCTCATATTCCCGCATGATTGTTTTCATTGTAAATATGTCATATCTGAGGCCAGAGCTATAAAAAATAAGTCGACTATCACCAAGTAGAAATCCTGGAGTAGGTGTTCTGAATGTGTTGGTAAAGAAAGTCACTTCGTTTGAGAGGTCGCTGCCCCTTCAACTTCACCCTCCTTACCAATACACATTCATCACTGAAAAGGGAAATATTTACAAAACTTAGTTTAGTTATGTTTAAATATTATGTTTAGCTGTCTGGAGACCATGTTCTCAAGATTTATACAAGAAATCAAGGATTAAACTTCATAACAATTAGAAAACCACACTGTGTAAAATCAAAGACTTAGTTAAAGGACATTAAAATAGTTTTAACCATTGGTACTAAACTGAAATGACTCCATCTCTTCCCAACACCTGGAACCAAAACCTTTTGAACTTTCCTGTAAATAAACCAGGGCACACCAAACGCTCTGTCTGCTGCAAGGTGCCACCTCTGTGCAAAGGCAGACGGCTGAGAAATGTGGAAAGTGCCTGAGGACTCTTTGAAGTAGCTTGGGAGAAGTGAGCGCAGGAAAGAGGCTCTTCTCTAGGGTGAGTTTGTTTAGAGGAAAGTAAGCAAGTTGTCAAGGTAAAAGTTGACAATGTTGATTCCAACAGTTTGAACTGTGAATAAACATCCAACGGGATTACGTTACTGAGAATTAGAAAAGATTCCATTGAACTCAATAGAACACTTGTGTTTTCAAAGATAATATGCCTTCAAGCCATACTCTGGATCCACAGTTTAGGGTTAGAATTACCCTAAGTCCTTCGTAAGCCATATTAAAGAACGCGGGGTATGACCCCTCTAATACAATTCTAAAAATATTAGAATAAGGGTGAAATTAAAAAAAAAAAAACATTTTATTCCAAATCACTAAATTGGAAAAAGTGTATGTGTGTCTGTCTGTCTGTCTGTTTGTACATTTTGAGGTAGACTAAAGAAAACTAGAGAAGAGTCGATGCTTTCTCGAACATCTAAACTGAAACTCAGTTTTGCTAACCAATTTAGGGAAATATATGCACTAGCCATCAATCTTTTTTTTAAGTTTTCCCTCCTTAATAATCTATCAAAAAGCAAAAACTAGGGCCTCTACTTATGAAATACATAATCCTCTTCCCTGCTCACCAAAGCCACATTTAAACCTGGCTTTCATCTCATGCTGTTGGGTTTTCCACCAGGTATAAGATGAAAAGTTGGAAGAGTCTTGTGCTTTTCCAAAAGCAAAACAATTTGGTTGCCACTCAGCAACTCCTGGTACAATGCCAGGAAGCCTGTAAAAAAAGTTAAAATTTTCCTAACTTAGAGTTCACAAAAATAAGTATGAAATGTTCATAGACTGTCAGATACTCCATCTTTTTTATTTTTTAACCATTCACAAACAAAAGAAAATACACTTTTGACTTGTTAAAAATTCATGCACATCAGTCTGCAAATCTGTCTTGTATGCTCTCCAGAAAAGGAGAGCTTGAACTGCTCTTCTTAGTTCATATTAAGTCTTAATGACTCTTGCGTTAGAGTCCATTGTTGGGCTTCCAAAGCCTAAGAAAGATAAGCAACGCTCATGCTCGTCACTAGAAAAGTTTATAGGCAGCCTTGCAAAACTTTGTTGTTTCCTTCCAGTTCTGACATATATGCACTTTCTTCATAGAATCAAAGATGGAAGGGAATACCAGTCAGCCTCACAGCCTCCTACTCTAAAAAAAAAAATCACGTTCCCCAGATATTTTCAAACACCATCAGGAATAGAATATTCTCAGCTCTGTCTGAAGATCATTATCTTTTTTACATTTCATCTTTATATTTACTGAGTTCCGAGAAAGGGCATACACAGAAAGGAGAAAATAGCTCCTTCCTAAAAGATTCCAAATTTAGTAATCCTCTCAAATATACTGGCACACATCTAGAAAGTTGTATTTTTACAGACTTCATTAGGCTTTCATTGGTTCTATCTTCTGAGAAAACACATGCAGAATTGCCCATGACATTAAACCAAAAACCATTGGCAAACTACAAGAAATATTTGTTATAGAATGAGAAGACTCATTACAATTTAAAAGGTGACAGAGTGGGTAGAGACACCCAGATGCAGACTCGTCTGGATGTCACACTAATGTCTCCCAAGCACCAACCTGCTAATCCATAAGGAACATCAATATATAATAATGCTCTAAGATTCTAGCAGACCCCAGTAGCCTTACCTGTTAGTATGAGATTGCTGTAAGTATTGGAGAATTGTTCCTTTAGAAGAACCAGCTGCATCTGAGCTGCCTTCTCTCTTTGGAGCTCCAGCATGATATCGGGGTGCTGGGCAATCTTACAGCCTTTCTGCTTATCCAAGGCAACATCACTCCGAACAATGTCTACAAAAAGAAAGAAAGCAGGCAATAAAAACAAAAGAAACAAAAAATACTTGCAAAAAGTCTTGTTTTACCCCAAATGACAGAATTTGTACACCAGTAGCATTTTAACAAGCTGCAAAGAAGAAAAATTAATAGTTCTGAGCAATCTTTAACTCTATGGTGTATCCTACAAAATTCTCTCGTTATTTCTAAGTTCTTGAACAATTTCTCTGCTTCTTAGTTCTCTCTCTCTCTCTCTCTCTCTCTCTCTCTCTCTCTCTCTTCACTAAAGTCTCCAATCATACATGCTCTTTTCTAGCTTACCTCCAAAACTTATTTACTTCTTGGGCCTTTTCTTAACATCTTTTGCTATTCTCCAGAGGGAATAATAATACAATTTTGAAAGTTAGAGATGATGAAGATCACTTCTTCTACTTTATGCCTTAGGAGTAGGTGCATATTTTCTATATATTTGACCTATTTTCAAATTCACCTTCCAACCACATCATTGAGCCCAAGTTAGGTATGCCAGTCCATTGGTTAACTGGTCTGAGTTTCTCCTGCAATTTTTCATGTATTACTGAATGTGCTGAGTAGTTTTTGTCACCTTGACACAAACACAGACATACCTGGGAAGAGGTCATCTCAATTGACAAATTTCTTCAGATTAGCTTGTTGGCCTGCCTGTCGGGGCATTTTTTTTAATTTTTTTTTAAATTTATTTTTGTATGTGTATGAATGTACTGTCTGCATGTAGGTTTGTGCACCCGTGTCGTGCGATGCTGCGGAGGTCAGAAGAGGGTCTCAGATTCCCCTGGAACTGGAGTTCTCCTGGAATTGGAGTTACAGACGGTTCTTAGCCACCATGTGGAAGCTGGGGATTGAACCCGGGTCCTCTGAAAGAGCAGTCGGTGCTCTTAACCACTAGGCTATCTCTCCAGCCCGGGGCATTTTTTTAAATTGCTAATTGATGTAGGGATGGCCAGCCCACTGTGGGTGGTACTATTCCTAGGTATGTGGGCGGTACTATTCCTGGGTATGTGGGCGGTACTATTCCTGGGTATGTGGGCGGTACTATTACTGGGTATGTGGGCCTGAGCTGTATAAGAAAGGCAGTTGAGTAAGCCATGTAGATAACCCCAGTAAACAACTTTCCTCCACTGTTCCTGCTTCTGCTCCTGTTTGAGTTCCTGACTTGACTTTGCTCAAGCTATAGACTGTTATCTGGGAGTTAGAAGATTAAATAAACCTTTTAGTGCCTTAAATTGCTTTTGGTCATGGTGTTTATCACAGAAGCAGAAAGCAAACAAACACACTGCAGAAACAGTTTCAATCTGACAAAGAAATGATTTTGTCAATCCAGAAAGAGTTTGTGAGTGTCTGAAGTAAGAAGAGATACAGAGTTGCTGAGCAGATCATTTTCCCAGTTACTTATCATTAACGCCAGGTTGTTTTTATACTTCAATGTGATTTTATGTAGGAATGACTTTTCCAATATGGATATAATCTGGTCTAATCTTTTACCCAACCTTGCAACCAAAAAGTTACTGTTTACAATGTAAACAAGCTCACTGAGTGACAAGCCTCTTTTGACCTGGGCATATGACCTTAATCCCTGAGAACCCCTCCTTGACCTCCACCCAAGATAGTGTAAGATAGTGTATGAATGTGGGTGTTCATCCTTTATGGATCAAAGCACCGAAAGAGCAAGCCTTAGTCACTGCAAATGTGAGAAAAATTGTGTGTGATAGTGTAGGCCTAGGGATCAGAGAGCAAGGCTCCCTGACTTCTATTTCCCCTTTTCAAACACAGCAATTTTATACACAAAGTAAATATACTCTCCAGAAAAGTCTTCCTGGAAAAAGAAACATTCATACAGAATGTTTCTTAATCAATAGGAAACATTCTCAGTGCCATAATGCTTGGAAGTTACAACATAATTCAGCTGATTACGATAAGAGCAAATGATACAATCAGTAGAAATCTGGATATAGCTAACTAAAAGATCTTAGGAAAAATAACTTGAAAAACCAGTCTCTGACACTGCTAACACTGATAGTTTTATAAGGGAAAAAACACTGCCCATGTTGACGGCACCAATAGGAAAAACTTGGCTCTTTAAGCAATGCTTAAAAACAGCTACAAGAAAACACAGGGCATGTCATGAAGGGTGGAATACTGTTTAGACAAGCAGGCTTTTATTAGACCCCCAAAAGAATATCCCATATATAAATAGAAACCCATGTCAATGTGGGTTATGGTGTATGACACACAAAAATTAGCCAGATGTGGAAATCGTCCACTCTAGTTCTTAGATTAAAACCAAGAGCTGCTGGAAAATAACGCATTGTGTGTGCTACGTAGGGAGTAAAGTCAGCTAATTTAACATAAACAACGAATCTCACAGATTTTATGAGACTTCTATATAAACATAAGATGAATTAAATCAAAGGTACACTCCAGTTTTAAGACTATCCAATAAAAGATAAGATGAATAGTGTATTTATTTAAATTATACAAAATAAAACATTCTAAATTGTCACACTGAGTCCTTACAACAGTCTTATAAAAGGATGTGGCAAAGGCAAACACAATCCCTCTCCTGTGCTTTTCTCCTCTATTACAGAGACTGGAAGCTACGTCATGTAATTCTCTAGCTTTCCTTGAAGGAAAGAAGCCCAGTGTAACATGGTTAAAGCTTGGCTCTGAGAAGGGACAAGATACACTGCCCTCCATGTTACTCTGGTACCTTATGAACTTCGAAATCCAAAAAAGAAAATCAAAATCTGAGAATGAAATGAGAAGCTATGCCCCCCCCCATTGCCTTGGAAAGGGTAAGCTTCTGAATTATTTTGCCTTTTCACTTTTCCTTTCTTTATTTGATTACTTTAGATTTGCTTTCTTTTGTTTTCCCTCACTATTTTGGCTTGTCTTTATCTAGTAATATCTGTTGCTTACTGGAATATTTTCTCCCATACTTTCTCATTTTCATTCCTTTTTATAGGTATTCTATTTTCATTAATGTAAATATTTTTCAATTATTTTTCCCAGTTTCTCTCCTATGGCCTTGGTGTTGCAGACATTATTTTAACAAGTGGAGTGTTATTTGTTTTGTTTTTTACTATTTGTAGAACTCCTTTGCCTTTAAGTTGTTCATGTTACTTTTAGCTATGTTGTTTCCAAAATGGTACTGGATGCCAAGCTCAGCACATTGAAGGGTGTATGCAATGATGCTGAGATACACCCACATTACAGTTGAGAGAAAGTGAACCTTATACCATTCACAACTTATTCCTGCTCAAATGGAGGTGGATAAGTAACATTAGTAAATGAAAGACAGAAGTCTATAGCTGACATCCCTGCCCTCAAGAAGGTACAGACTGGGGCCATCGGGGAGCTTGAGATTAATGAATATTAACTTCTATAGCAACAACATATGAAAGGTAACACAACTGGTGTGCTTTCATCTTACCTCAGTCAGAAAGCTGAGGATCAAGAAAACAACTGACAGATGCCGGCAAGGATGTGGAGAAAGGGAACCCTCATTCACTGTTGGTGGGATTACAAACTGATGCAGTCACTATGGAAATCAGTGTGGAGAATTCTCAAAAAGCTAAAAATAGATCCATCATATGACTCTTTGGCATGTACCCAAAGGATCCTACTGGAGATACTTCCTTAGCCATGTTCATTGCCACTCTGTTCACAATAGTTAGGAAATCAAAGCAGCCTAGATATCCTTCATCTAGCACTTCTGAAGGGTTAATAAGAATGTGGTACCTATACATGATGAAATTCTATTCAGCTATAAAGAAAATGGAGTCATGAAAGTTGTAGGTAAAGAGGTAGAACTAGAAACTATGATGCTGAGTGAGGTGACCCAGACCCCCAAAGATAGAAGGTGCATGTTCTCTATTGTTTGTAGATCCTAGTTCTAAATCTTTAGGTTTCAGTGTATAACCTGGAGTAACTACAGAAAGGAACCATGGGGGTGGGGGGAGAAGAAGCTCTGGAGAGGGGGATGGTAGGCAAGGGTGCCAGGAAGAGGGAAAGGTGAGTCCCAACTGGGCAAGGAGAGGAAGAGTAATGCAGACAGGGAGGGAGGATGGAGAGAAAAATAACACGAAGGATATCTGAAACCGCATAGAGAAGCATTATTTTACGAATTTACTTAATACGTATATATGTGTGTATATATACATATATGTATATATATGGTGTGTATACACACACACACACACACATATTTAAATGGAGTTAAACCACATGGGGTGACAATGCTCCCTCAGGAACCATAGACTACCTAACAAGAACCCTTCAAGGCAAGGGAAACCTCCCTTAGAGTTATTGGTCAGGTGGTCCAAAGAGACTCCCAAAACAATATAGCCTGTTGCCCTTGCCCTTGGCCACCTCCCAGAACTTGAAAATGCTATTACTAAAGTTACCACACACTTCTTGGAGGAATCAAACTGGAACTGACCCAGAAGCCTCCTACCTAAGGACTAGCTCTCATAGTATTTGAAGGTACTATTCAAGCTACCAAGGAAGAAAAACAATCAGTAGTCCTGCCCAGCTGTAAAGCCCATGAACTACAACAATGAGCACCCCATCAAGATATCTTCAAAGGTTCAAAAGTGACACATATCTTGGGGGTAACCAACAGCTATATAACTAGACTTAAGATCTTCTAAATAAGAAGGAATTCATCCCTAGTATTGTAAACCTAGTCAACTACTTATGACTAGAAAGGTCACAGACCCTAGAAAACCTACTGCTGCCATTTTCCTAAATCAATATAGTTTCTATACTTAAGATTCAAGGAACATGGCAGAAGAGAGAGCAGAAAAAAATGTAAGAGCCAGAAGACCATGACATCAACTGCAAGATGGTGCCTTCTAGACATGACAGGGATATACTAAAGTCTCAACAATATGGTTACCTAAACAAGACCTGAATAATGACAACACTAATCTCAACATGCCAACATAGATGGCTGTAATTAAAAAGGCCTCACCAATAGATGAAGAGCTGATTGCTGAGAGAGAATCAGTTGCTCCAGGGGTGAGTCCCCTGATAGGCTATCCTATCCCAAGTGGTAAACTCCAAACACACATACATATGAGCAGCATTAAATGGACTCAATAGATTTGTGTGTGTGTGTAACTATAATAAAGAAGAAGTATGTATGTGTGTGGTGTGTGTGTGTGTAACTATAATAAAGGAGAAGTATGTATGTGTGTATAACTATAATAAAGAAGAAGTATGTATGTGTGTGTAACTATAATAAAGAAGAAGTATGTATGTGTGTGTGGTGTGTGTGGTGTGTGTGTAACTATAATGAAGAAGTGTGTATGTGTGTAACTATAATAAAGAAGTATGTATGTGTGTATGTGGTGTGTGTGTGACTATAATAAAGAAGAAGTATGTATGTGTGTGACTATAATAAAGAAGAAGTATGTATGTGTGTGACTATAATAAAGAAGTATGTACGTGTGTGTGACTATAATAAAGAAGAAGTATGTATGTGTGTGTGTGTGTGTGTGACTATAATAAAGAAGTCATGAATTTGAGAGGGAGCAGGAGGGTGGGGGAGAGAACATGGAGGAGTTGGAGGGAAAGAAGGATGGAAGTGATGAAAATACAGAACTCGAGCCAAGCGTGGTGGCACATGCCTTTAATCCCAGCACTTGGGAGGCAGAGTCAGGTGGATCTCTGTGAGTTCAAGGCCAGCCTGGTCTACAAAGCGAGTTCCAGGACAGCTGGGACTTCAGGGAGACCCTGTCTCAAATAGACAAAAAAAAAAAAATAGCACTCATATGAAATTCTCAAATACATGTACATGAGCATCACTAACTGGACTCAGTGCATTATACATACATTTGTGTGTGTGTGTGTGTGTGTGTGTATATATGTAGATATATGTAACAACAATAATCAAAGAAGAGGACAAGAAATCGATAGGGAGTGTAGGGTGAGTGTTGGATAGGAACTTGGAGGGATAGAAATAATACAAATACAATATTTATGTATGAAATTATCAAAAATAAAATAAAATTTTAAATAAATAAATATAGTGGCACATGCCTATAATCCCAGCCTTCAGAAGCTAGGACAGGAGGACCATGCTGGGCTACAAAGCAAGTTTAATGCCAACTTGAGCTACTCTTGTCTTACAAAGAAAGAAAAAAATAAAGGAAGGAAGGAAGGAAGGAAGGAAGGAAGGAAGGAAGGAAGGAAAGAAAGAAAGAGAGAGAGAGAGAGAGAAAGAAAGAAAGAAAGAAAGAAAGAAAGAAAGAAAGAAAGAAAGAAAAAGAATTTATGAGGGGGGCTAGAGAAATGGCTCAGTGGTTAAGAACACTGGCTACTCCTAGAATTAAATGAAAATGAAAACATAACATAGCTAAATCTATTGGACACAATGAAGGCAGTCCTAAGGAAAATTTATAACACTGAGTGCCAACATCAGAAAGTTAGAGAAATCTCATGTTAATATCTTAATGAAGCACCTGAAGGCCTTAGAAAAATAAGAACAAACAACACATAAAAAGAGAAGAAAGGAGATAAATAAAATTAAGGCTGAAATCAATGAAACAGAAACAAAGAAAATAATACAAAGAATCAATGAAATAAAGAGCTGGTTCTTTGAAAAGATTAAGAAGGTTGGCAAATCTTTAGCCAAATTAACCATAAGAGAGAGCAGACTCAAATAAGCTCAGGGATAAAAAGGGAAACATTGCAACAGAACCTGAGAAAATTCAGAAAACCATAAGGAAATACTTTAAAGGTCTATATTCCACTATACTGGAAAATCTGAAAGAAAGATATTTCTTGATACGTATACCCTACCAAAGTTGAATAAAAAAAGACACAAGTAATTTGAACAAATCAATAACAACCAATGATATAGATGCAGTGATTTAAAATATTGCAACTAAAAACTGATGAGGACTCTATGCCCTCTGAGATGCCCGCCTCATCCAGAAACTATTGGGCCTTGTTCACTAGTCATAGAAGGACAAGCAGCATAAGAAAAGAGGGTACTGATGCTACTGAAAACTTCAACAGAAACATCTCTGGGTTAATTGTGCTTGTTCTGGACACTATAGAGGTGTCTGCAGCCACCCCACACCTCTACTGTCATGTGAAGACAAGAAACTGACCTATGTGTTTTGTTCCAAGAAGATCCTGGGGCAAGAATACAGCATCCTCAGATCTTGACATTTTCTTGTCACCAGCACATAAGTATCACAGCCAATGAAGCAGTCTATTGCAAGGCTTAATCTACACCTGTGACCTCTGCATGTCCTTCCTGACCCCCTGAGTTGTATTATACTCTGTTAGTGTGGAGTGCTTGAGTTTGTTTTCTATTTTTGCAAAATATACCCAATCTTGTGTGTGGCTTTGTATTTCAAAAAAATAAAATGAAATGAAATAAAATAAAATAAAATAAAATATTCCAACTAAAGAGAGCCCAGGTCTAGATGGATTTAGTTAGCACAAACTTTTATCAAACAATCAAATAAAACTAATAACAGCACTCTTCAAATTATTCTGTGAAACAGAAAAGAACAATCCTAAATTCTTTTTATGAATCCAGTATTACACAGGAATCAAAACTGAAAAACACCCAATAAAAAAGAAAATAATAGGTCAATCTCTTCAACGAATATAGATTCAAAAAGTCTCAATAAAATACTCACAATCAGAATTCAAGAACTTATCAAAAAGAATATTCACCATAATTATGTTGGCTTCGTTCCTTAAAGGCTTAGAGGTTCAATATACATAAATCAATAAAAGAAATCCACGACATAAATGGACTCAAGGACAGAAAATACATGATCAACCCATTAGACACATAAAAGGCCTTTGACCAATAATCACAGAGGAGATGAAGTTGAGGGGATAGGTAGGAAGGTAGGGTTGAAGATGAGAGATTGACCAATTGCAGTCAAAATACATTGTATAAAATTGTAATGTAGGCTGTTGCACCATCCTGAATAATGAATGGGTCAGGGAAGAAATAAAGAGTGAAATAAAAGTATTTATGGAACTGAACAAAAAAGACAATACAACACAACAAAATGTGTGGGATACTTTAAAAGCAGTCTTGAGAGGGAAATTTAAAGCCCTAAGTGCCCACATCAAAAAACAGAAAGGGAACAAATAAATGATCTAATACTGCAGCTAAAAACACTTGAGAGACAACAACAAATGAACCCTAAACCCAAGAGACAAGAAGAAATAACAAAAATAGAGCAGAACTCAATAAATAGAAACAAAGAAAACAATACATAAAATCAACGAATCCAAAAGCTGGTACATTTGAAAAGATAAACAAAATAGACAGACCTCTAGCCCAGTTAACCAAAAAAAGAGAGAGAACAACTCCAAATCAATAGTATTCGTGATGTAAGGGGAAACATCACAACAGACAAAGAAAAGATCCAGACAATCATACAGGAATACTTCAAAAACCTATACTGCACTAATTTGAAAACCTAAGAGAAATGGATGAATAGCTGAAATCCTGGGAACCAACAAAGCTTAACTAAGAAGAGACTGACAGTTTAAACAGACCCATAATATTTGAGGAAATTGAAGATGTAATTAAAAACCTCCCAACCAAAAAAAGCCCAGGTCAAGATGGTTTCACAGCAGAATTCTATAAAACATTTAAAGAGGTCCTACAACCACTGCTACTCAAACTGTTTAGAAGGATACAAAGAGAGGGAATTCTCCCAAACTCCTTCTATGAAGCCAGCATCACTCTAATAGCAAAACCAGGCAAAGATGCAAGCAAAAATGAAAGCTATAGACCCATCTCACTAATGAACATAGATGAAAAAATTCTCAACAAAATACTTGCAAATCACATACAGACTCACATCAAAAAGATCATCCATCATGATCAAGTTGGATTCATACCAGAGATGCAGGGATGGTTCAACATATGTAAATCAATAAATATCATAAAGCACATAATGGCTTGAAAGACAAAAACCACATGATCATCTCAATTGATGTAGAAAAAGCCTTTGACAAGATCCAGCATTCTTTCATGTTGAAATGATTAAGAGTTTTAGTGAAGTGGCAGGGTACAAAATTAACCTAGAAAAATCTAAGTTAATTTCTTTTCACCAATAAACAAGTGGAGAAGGAACATAAGAAGACCTTCCTACTCACAATAGCCTCAAAAATAATAAGATACCTGGGAACAAACCTAACCAAAGATACCAAAGAACTCTACAACAAAAATTTTAAACCCCTGAAGAAGGAGACTGAAAACGACATCAAAAGATGGAAAGATCTCCCATGCTCATGGATTAGAAAAATTAATATAGTAAAAATGTTCATTTTACCCAAATTGATATACAGATTCAACGCAATCCCAATCAAAATCCCCATGAGCTTCTTCACAGACTTGGGGGAAAAAAAATCCTTAAATTCATATGGAAAAACAAAAGACCCTGAATGACTAAAGCAACCCTGACTGAAAAATGCAATACAGGAGGGATTGCTCTACCAGACATCAAACTATATTACAGGGCCATAGTCATAGACAGCCTGGTACTGGCACAAAAACAGACCCATTGACCAATGGAACAGAACTGAAGATCGAAACTTGAGCTCATAAAATTTCAGCCACCTCATATTTGACAAAGGGACAAGAAAAAAAAACCTCAATGGAGGAAGGACAGCATCTTCAGCAAATGGTGCTGGCAAAACTGGATCACCATTTGTAGAAGAACAAAATTAAACCCCTACCTCTCACCCTGTACAAAAGTAAACTCCAAGTGGATCAAAGACCTCAATGTGAAGCCTGAAACCCTGAAGGTGATAGAAGAAAAAATGGGCAACAACCTACAAGACACAGACATAGGAAAAGACTTTCTAAATCAGACAGCAGCTGCATAGGAAATAAGGTCAACAGTTGACAAATGGGAGCTCATAAAACTCAAAAGCTTCTGTACGGCGAAAGGAAGTGAAGAAAAAAACCCACAGAGTGGGAGGAAATCTTTACCAATGATACATCTGACAGACCATTAACATCAAGAATGTATAAACTACTCAAAAAGCAAACAAGTAAGAAAACAAATGACCTACTCAAAAGATGGAGTAAAGAGCTGAACTGAGACTTCACCAGTGAGGAAGTAAAGATGGCTGAGAAACATCCTAAAAAGTGTCCAATATCATTAATAATTAAGGAAATGCAAGTAATACCACTCTCAGATATCATGTCACTCCAATACAATGAGCTAAGATCAAGAACACAAAAGACACCAAATGCTGGAAAGGTTGTGGGGAAAGGGGAACACTCATCCACTGCTGGTGGGAGTGTGAATACATACAACCACTATGAAAAGCAGTGTGGAGAACTCTTAAAAGATTCAAAATGAGCCTACCACCTGACCCAGTCATACCACTCCTGGGTATATACCCACAAGACTCATCCTACCACAAAGATACATGCACAGCCATGTTTATTGCAGCTCTCTTCACAATAGAGAAGAACTGGAACCAACCCAAATGCTCCTCAACAGACAAGTGGATGACAAAAATATGGTACATCTACACAATGGAGTACTACTCAGCTGTAAAGAAAGATGACATCATGAACTTTGCAGGTAAATGGATAGAGGTCGAAGCCATTATGCTAAGTGAAGTAACACAGTCCCAGAAAAACAAACGGTGAATGGTTTCCCTCATTTGTGGATGCTAACACCAAATCCCCCAGATGAAAGGCAAGCTGAACAGCATTATTGTTATATTTCTGTTTATCTGAAAGCAACTATGTTGTTATAATGTAAATCTCTCAATGGGCTCTAGAATCCACCCACCACTTATTTTCAGACTCTGTAATTACTGTATGTGGGTGGAGAGTATGTATCCATATTTTAGAGTAATATAAAATTAATGGAGGAAAATGAATTCCTAAGAATAAAAAAAGACTGAGAGAATGATTCAGGACAGTTATGGCAGAATGCATGATCTGGGGTGGGGTGGGGTGGGGGGAAGGGAAAAGGGAATATGCCTAAACTGAATTGCAAAATGATGTCTGAAATACACAAAACATCAATAAAAGCACACAAAAAAATGTAATGTAGGAGCCGAGCGTGGTGACACATGCCTTTAATCCTAGCACTCAGGAGGCAGAGGCAGGTGGATCTTTGTGAGTTCAAGGCCA